>VXBX01009921.1:716888-747557 GCA_013400415.1 Scytalopus superciliaris
AAGCTGAGTATGTAATTAAGATCTTTATAAAAAATATATATACAGACAGATGTAAAACCAGGAGATATTTATAAATAACTTTTCCTGGCATTTATTATTCTTTTGATCTGTCATATTTTATTGATGCCTCATAGAAATCCAGCATTATATAGTAAATTATAATATATTATAATTATATTCCACTACATAATGCAAATGCATTCCAGATGTGATTGTTAAAAATATTTGAATTGTACTGATAACAGTGTNTTTAAGGATTTGTAATCTGACAGTCAAACCACTTCTTTAACATTCTTAGATTTTTCTGTCAAAAAAGTTATAAAACCCCAGAGGACTGGACTGAAATAACTACATGGCATACATATATCTCTCTAATAATGAAGAAATATGCCTCGGGACGTAGTTAAATAGAGACCTCTTGCACTGGTAGGAAAATGGCAACCAATTCTCACCTCTACTTCACCTGAGTGTATCAAGATTCTATTCTTCCATAATAAAGAACGCATTTTGGGTAATCTGAATTAAGATTAACTGCAAAACTACTTCCATACCAGAGCAGCAGCATTTTCTATCATTGTGACTGCAGTGTATTTACAATTTGGGTTGCAAAAAAAAAAAAAAAAAAGGAATAGTTACAATGGCTATTAAATGAACTGTGAACAGAAGTTTTCCAAGTCTCTCTTTTTAAAACAATTTACCTAACACAGAACTGTTTCATCAGAAGAGTTCCAGGAAAAGCTTGAAAAAAATTGTTATATTCTTTTTAGAAAAATACCTGCAGATTTGATGATTTTGCACAAATTCAGTTTAGGAAAAAAAGACAAACCAAACAAACCAAAACATTTCTTCTATAACAGCAACGTTTTCTGGATAGACTTTTGTTTCTCACTTTTTTAACTCCAAAGCAAGTTCAAAAGCTCAAGAACAAGGAAAAATCCTGTAATGAACCATAATACTTCTATTCACACCCAATTTTTTAATAAATTTTCATTGAAATTCTCAATTGCTTTCATTCCATAGTCCACAAAGAAAAGTCTGAATTAATAGAATGAAAGTTTGAAATACTTTTGGCTCTAGTTAGTGCCTACCTCAATAGTAACTTTACCTATGACCTTGGGAAAATGTTTTAATCTCACTCAGCTCTGTCTGGGAAAATAATAGTTCCTCACAAGTGCTACAGATTGTAAATTAATTGATTTTCTGAGATGTTCTGATATTACAGTGGCATCAGCAGAAACCATTTGAGAATAATTCTTCGAGAATTCTCGTCTGACAATTTTTTCAATAAAGCCATGTCATAACAGGTCTCAAGCACAACATAACTGGAGCACAGTTCCTTTTCTGGCTTTCAGCCAGGAGTGGATTTCACCCCTGCTGCTTTTTACTGGTTTTTTTTCATGCTACTAAATCCAAAAGACAACAGTACTCTAAAAGAAAGAAAAACCCCACAATTTTTGCAACCTAATAGTGCATTCCCTTGCAAATTACTGAGATGATGTTTGAAGAAGGTAAGAAAGAAGGATTGTTGTCATCTGTTGTCACCTGACAGCTGAGTCATATAACACAGTTTCACACAAGCATGCCCATAATCAATCCTGTAACTGTTAAAATTTACTTCATTAAAAGCAAACAAAACCAAACCAAAACATAACAATACATTTCTATATTTAAATATTTGAAACTGGGAAATGCACCTACTGTTTTGTTTTCCCAAATTTCCCTGGTAAATTCTGAATTTTTCTGTCTTCAGGTTCCAGCTACCAAATCTTTATCAGATAGATTAAAAAGCTTCTATACCATCATAAATTTTCTCTCCATGGGAATAACAATATATATTAAATTGCTTCTAAGGTTTTTTTTTAATTAAATAACTAGATAGAGCTTGTCTTTCATTTCCTGACAGGTTTTCTGACCTTAAATCATTGTTGTGGCTCTTGCAGGAATGTTTTTCAATTTTTCAGCATCTGTTTTAAAGCATAGAGGGCATAGCTGTAATGGTCTCATTAATGCAATGTAATACAGCATCACTTATTTCACTTAGTACTTGGAAACATGGAACTTTGCTTGCTACAGCATTACTCTGGTAGATCTTACATTTCTGGCTCTGTGCTATGATCTATAAGCTATTTTGGTATCAGTACTTTCTCAGGAATAGCTCCCAACCATTAAATCATTTATATTCTTCCTTATAGAATAACATGTTGTTAAAAAGAATTGGCCAGGGGGGACACTGGAGTGTGTGCAAGTTCTATCTAATGGCCAGGCCATAATGTGGGATTCACTTTCTTGCTTCCCTGTAACCTTGGATATGTATCTTCAGACTGGGATCCTTAGCATTATTTAGATGTTGAATCCAAATGAAAATATGTTAATGAGATTTTGTTACTTAAATATTTTTGAGATGAGGGTTCTGAACTTCAGGCTTGCAATTCAAATTTGATAGTCATTAGACTTGTCACCCAGGTTTCCTAAACCCTGCTGTGAGACACTGTCCCTGTGTAACCTGGCCCATTCAAAATCTGATCTGACCTTTGAAAATATTCGTGTTCCTCCACTGACTACAGATTTCTTAATTCCTAAGACCACAGCACACACAAACCTTCACAAGCTACTAAACTAAATTCATAGAATGTATCAAGTTTTCAGATGTTATATGGGAGATTTATTGTTCTACTTCTGTACATTATCAAACAATGGTTGCTGTGATAGGAAATTGTAGTAATAAAACAGTGTTGCTATCAAGAATATACTGAAGACAGACATTTTATATTGTATTCAGTGTAAATTAAAGCCTTTTTAAAAAAAGGTACTATACAAAAACATGCTAGATAATTTCCATAAAATAATATGGTGAAAAGAAGTTAAAACAAACTTGTTTCAACTCAGAGTATTGTAAAATGAAGCCAGGAAAGATTATCAAGCATGAAATACCCAAAGACTAATAAACAGCAATTTTTAATGGACTAAATATGCCCGTATCAGGTCTCATAGAATGTCTCATTCTTTTAGAATTTTGTGGAACAAAACTTTTCATTGTTAAAAGCAATCATAGTTATAGTTCATATGTTATCATATTATAGTTGTATATTATAGTTCATAGTTATTTAGCAGAGAAAGAATTATTGCAATCAGATATTTTGTTCCTCTGCGTCACACAGGCAGGAGGATTTCCTTGAACTGATTCCAGTGAAAGCTTCAAAGTCCTTCATTTTCAACCTTATCACCACATTTGTGGGTCTTCTTTGAACTTCTCTACTTTTACAGCATTTTCCTCAAACTATGGGTTTCAAAACAAATCCTAATATTCCAACAACAGCTATTGTTTCTTTCATACAAAGGTAGCACCCATCTTTCAACCACTTTTTTTTTATTCTGCTTTTATGTCTTATATCACATCAGGCCTTTTAATTTGGCATCACTACAATGTCCAACTAGTTTTCTACCCTGGCTCCAAATAATTTTCAAAATCACCAATTTCCAGCATACCATCTTCCATGCCCCAGGTGGAGACAGCTTTCCTATTTCCTTGGTGGCTTAACATTTGGACATAAGAAAATCGTGTTATTTTCTTGTCTTGATTGACTAAGAAATACCATAGATTTTTTTTTTTTTTAATGGGGATGCTGTAATTAAGATTTTTATTATTTTTATTATAATAAGGATGCTTATTATAATTACTGAATGGAGAATCATGATTTAAAACTAAAAATTCTGTAAAGAAAATTTTTCTTGATTATTTGTTTTGTTTTCTGAAGCAATATAAAAATGATATGTAATTAAACAGGATCAAAATCTTGCCACAAAGGGAGCATTTTGTGCATGTTATACAATAGATGAATTAATATCAAAGCAACCTGCTGAGCAGCTCCATTTTTTTTTCCCTTTGTAATTCATAATAAAGTCCAATGACATTACATCCCTCAACAACCTGAGTAGGTTTAACAAATTGTAATAGGAACACTAAATCAATTCAATTCAATTTATTTAAACAAGACAAAAACCCTGAGGAGACCTTCATGCAGTCATTTAAATGACAACCTCCAAAGTTAGGACCTAAAACAAGAAGTGGGGAAAAAAACCCCAACATAAACCCCAAAACCAACAATAAACATTGTTAAAAAAGTATATCCAATGAAGTGTTTTATGTCCATCGTGGTTCATTTAGGACTTTATAAAAATGAAAAGTAAAATGCAGATCAGTGAATACCAATGAGTTACTAGTCAAATAAATTATAAGTAGGACCATACCTCAGAAACTTGAAGGCTTACTTACATGTAAGCATTTTTCTATAGATGAATCTATGAGTAAATGTAAACTAGCACAGATAAAATCCTCATATCAGCATAATCAGTTCAATCTATGCATGAGTCCTTGAGGAAATCACAAAGGTAAAAAGCAAAATAAATCAAACAGAAATGTGGCACATTGTTTGAATTTTAAATAAAATGACGAAAAGTTACACTGCATACATGATCACGGGAATGAATTTGCAGCAATGAAAAACAGGAAACTAACCTAAGTGTCTTTCATAGGAACATCGTCTCTTACTAAAGTAATTAAACAAATGCATTAGGAGCTAAAAAATGTCTATTAAAAAAACCAAGCAAACAAAAGAACACAAAACTCCTAAACCTATTTAAAAAAAAAGTGAAAATGTCATATTTGTAAAAAATATTTCAGAATTCAAAGTCAAGATGCAATGGAAAGAAGTTGTTAAAGCCATGTTTTAGGCAATCAATTGCACAAGGTTCAAAACACTTCAACTGGAAGGTCTGAGACAGATGGCCCACTAATGCAGACTGCAAAGTCATCTGCATAAAAGCAACATTGTAATCTACAAGGAATCACAAGGGCCACTAATGTGTCTTTTCTCTTCAGAGTATCATAATACAAGGAACCCTCTGGGGCACCTTGTTAATTATTACAGGGTCACATTTCTGTGTCGTATTTTATTCTTTACTCCAGAGCTAATTTACAGTCAGTTTGGTGTATGGCTCTCAAAGCCCAAGGCCAAAAGAGAAATTACACAAAAAACTTGTGAAGGACGATTTGAGAGTTATCATTAGTGGAAATTAGTTTGCCATCATTGGTGCGTAAGTAAAGACTGAGAACCCTTTCCAATCAAGAAACAGCAGATCATATGAACCAGAAGGAAAAGTTCCAATATACAAAAAAAGGAAATAAACAAAATCCCATTCATGTTAATGGCAGTTTTGCCATTCATTCCTAGCCCAAATTCGGTCTGCAGTTTGAGCTACAAAATCTGAACCTTATTACGTTATTCAGACACTTGATTTTAGGTCATGTATTCCGTGCTTCCAATCTAAACATTTTTTTAAGTTAAAACAGCTGGAGAGTGGCTGCAGTGCTCCACTTGGAGAAAATGCACTATCCATATCCTAACAACAAGATGCAAATACTCTGCACACTCTATGGGAACATCAGAGCTGACTGTGTTACTGGTCTCACATGATGTAATTCTTAAAAACAGTGTTCCTCTCCAAAAGAATATGCACCCTCATGCCTTCAAACTGTACCATACAAAAGGAGGAAATCCCATCTATGTGGTTTCCCACAACAGGATAAGAAAAAACGTGCATTGGATGAAAGAAGGGAAATGTTCAGAATTTTCAGGTGGGGGCTAAAAAAGAAGAGAAAAGAAACATTGACAACAAACACCAGCTGCATACTATCCTAGAAATTAGCATTGAAAATAATGTTATCTCTTTCTGAGGGCATGGGGAGTTATGGACACTGAGAGCACTTTGCCCCTAAGCAGGAGAGAACTACCTTTACAGCACCCAGTTGGGACCTTGAGTGAAGACTTTCTTTTCCAGTATCCTTGAGACAGATAATAATTTTGTTGTGAAAGTTCAGAGAAACCATATCAAGATAAAATTCAATAACACCGCAAATAAAATCTTTCTGAATATTGAGTATAAGATCAAACCTTCCTTATTAAACTGAAACCAATGAACTCTTAGCACTTCACTAGCACTATCAGTCATGTAAATCTGTTTCTACCACACGTAACTTAATTATTCATCCAATTAGGACACACAGCCCCATTTGTAAGACATGAAAAGCTACATGTGGCCCTCTTTTAACCCACTCCAACTCAATTTCTTGACTTTCAACTCCAAATGATTTTTCAAAAAGAAAGTTGCCGCATCCTGTAGATAATATTCAACACAATATTATTTTTGATTCACAATTGTCTTTCAACAAAAATTAGATTTTTTTTTCTTTTTGACTATTATTATTATTATTACCATATTGTCAAAATCAAACTGCACAAACACGGATCTTTGTAAAACAGAAAACAGGGCAACTGAATTTAGTTGTTAAATAATGATCATCACTCATGCTGTTCACTGATATTCACTGAGACATCTTTCTCAGTTACTATTTTTGGATTACTTCTGCAAGACAACACTGGACTGATAACCTAGCAAGCATTACTCACACAGATCTGAATGCAAAAGAGGGGCCTTGAAATATTTTTCTTTTCAAACACAAGCTGAGTTAGAAGTGACGTTGTGACAAGTTGCTTTGAACTGGTTGAGTCTGACCCCCTCTGTTGTCAAGATGACACTTGAATTGATGAAACTGCACTGTAAAGTGGAATGGAGAGCCAAATTGGAAGTCTACCAACTGAAAAATATGAAGAATATTAGCTACTCATATTAATAGTTCAATTAACTCTAACTAATAAAATGAGCTGAAATGTTCTTCTTACCATAATCAAGAACAACATTTAATAGTGTGCCTCTCTAGTCTGTCATCATATTTCAGAAAACACTATATCAATAGGTAATATAAACAGGGGGAAAAAGGAAACAATTTACTCTTTACTGCTTTTCTCTGACAAAGATAAAGAGCTGAAGCCTTTTCGAAGCAACATGTTTTGTGCAAGTTCTCCTAAATTTTTAGTGGCACGAATATCAGTGCTCTATTTCCTTCATTTTTCTCAAGGACTCTGGCAAAACCTGAAGTTTCTGAATAGTAATACCATATGCAGCCTATTGCTTCACAGGTTAAGAGCTTTGGAAAAGGCCAAAGTTATCTCTTATGTTATTTATAATATTATTAGGTGTATTTTTAGTGAGACATTTTTAGTTTAGGGTTTTTTTTTTCTGCAGGATTAGAAGCAGTGACTAAAACATACCATGATGAGAACTTTTAAAGGTCATTGCTAAACACAATCAACTGCATCTAAAGGAAAATTGTAACTGTCATGTTATGTATAATTTAAAAAGAACATCCACTAAACTATAATAAAAGACACTCTCTCTCATTATTTCTTTTAAAAGTGACTATCTGAACAGTTTCAAGAGTTACCAGGAGTCCTCTGTGATAAATGTTTTAATCAGCAAACTGAATACAGAAATATTATGGGAAGCTAAAGTGTGGCCAATGCCATGATTCTCCACACATATAAAGTTTGTTGTTTATATAGGAGAAAAGAGAACTATTTGATCACTGTTTAAATTTTTGAATAATGTGCATCGCACATGTGCTATGGAGGTGGAAAATAACAGGGTCTTGCCCTTGACAGAGGTTTTCAGTGAAAGACTGTACATGGCTTAGAAAGTGGGATGTTGTCTATATGAAAAGCTTATGCACAGACTACCAGGTAATGATAGTAATCACTGTTAATATATATAAGAGGGCTGCTAAGAATGGAGAAATACACATTTCTAATTGGTAGCTGGGGGTTGGGAAATAGCTTTTAAATAGTTAATCCGATTTTGAAATAAATAAGTTATGTTTATGAAACCACTGAAAAAGTTTGAAAAGCTTGTAGGTACATTTATAAACCTCAGAATAAACCCAGGAGGAGGCTGACTTACACTGGAAAGCTTTCATGCCTAAAAATTTTTGCTTATTAAAATAGTTAGTAGCAGACATGAAGGGTTAAGCATGATGATGATCTACTGAAATTCAGCAGAGATCTAACCTAGATGGAAAATGTCTGCATTCCCTCTGAGCTCCCTTCCTTGCCCTTGGGATACCAAGCTAATACTGTCTCAAGTCCCAGAGATGCCATATCCCCAGAGGTGGAGCACAGTACAAAAACATATTCATGCAGACAATTCTAAGAAGCCCCTTCTCGTTCTTCTCTTTGATGGATGAATACGGAACAGCCTACATTCCACAGTCTGTGACCACAAACCTGCAAGGACTATTAACAGGTACCCATGAGCATAAACTTAACATTATTCTACTGTATCTGCTTATAGGTTCATAAGATAACAGATGTCCTACCTGCCACCACCTCTTCCCAGCCCAGAGAAGACCTGCTGCAAAACCACCTTTGGCACTTTTTGCAACTCTGCTGCAAAGCACTCCTCTTCCCACAGCTCCTCCATATACAATGAGATTTTTCTTTTCAGTCTCCCTCTGCAAATCAGAGTTACATGAAACAACACTCTTTTCATCCTGGTCCCCAAAATATAACAGTATAAATGGTATTTCAGCTGACAACAGGAGACAGAGAACAGATGTTGATAAACATCAGTATCCTCTGCTTAGGTAACTGCAAGAAAATAAGCTTAGTGAAAGTGGTTTATTAAGATACAATAGGAAGCTCCATTTACACAAAAAGTTTGCTGTACCATTTAAAGAAGCAATCATCTGACAGAGGAAAGATCTTAATAATGTACTGATGACTAATTACTAATGAAGTGCAGGTCTACCAATTTTTTTAAGTCAGCTGGTCGAAGTTACAAATAGGATATAAGATACGGCAATGATATGAGACAGGGCAGATTAATTTTGTAGCATCTAAAAAACTTTGAATTGTTTTTGATGTTTTTAGTCACAACTGTTGAGAGATATGGTCCAGGGGATGAAGTATAATTTTTAAAAAATATGCAGAGCTCCTTCAACCATACTGGGTTTTTGATGAAGTGCTTCAAGTAATTTTTCATAGTTTTTAAAAAAGTTGATTAAGTGACTGTACTGATGACACTACAAAGAGAATCTGTTATTTACGAAGCTGTAGTGCATTGCCTTTGTGCTGCTCTCCAAAGGGTGTCTATGAAATAATTATAATAGAGGTAGGTTTTCATGTTAAAATAAATGCAAGTCAACTTTTCTAGGTACTGAAAAACTCAGTGTATTACAACAAAATCTGAATTTATCACCTCTGTTCATGATCACTGTACCATCTTAATATCTTCATAACCAGATTTTATATGTGTAGCCTTTGGAAAAGTTGTAAGGCAGATGAACTAGACAGTGCCATAGCATGGTTTGGGCATTGGAACAGGCTGTCCAGGAAAGCAGTTGAGTCAACATCCCTGGAGGTATTGAAAAGCCATGTAGATGTGGCACTTAGGGACATGGTGTAGTGGTGGACTTGGCAGTGTTGGGTCAACGGCTGGACTTCATCATCTGCTGTGCCATGTCAGTAATATAAGATTTTAATTAAATTCATAAATAAGTTTTATCTGCCTGAGTTACTCTACATGGGTAATCAGTATCTGGACACAGTTAAAGTTAACTAGGAAATAAACGTATTTTTCAATAGGATTGTGGGTTGTCTAATTAAGCATGATATACAAAACTATTTTTTTTTATGACAGAAATAATTATTACAAACTAGTGCAATGTGAAATTAAAAAAAATAATAATTAAAAATCCCCAAATACCATACAGCTTACCATCCTGCAGACCTAAATTGTCTTTAAAAAGTGATAGTGTACAGAATATAATAAAACACAAAGAGAAAAAATATGAACAAATTTGCCTTACCAAGCACACCTCTATTAAAACATACTACTCACTGTTGAAATTACAACTTATTAAGAGCTACCCAAAAAATATTCACCAAATGCACAGTAGGACTGAGGTGAGTACTCAAATTCAAAGCACTAAGAGAATCTTAGAAATACATTCAGACACTGCACTTGAAGAAACCTACCCTACACACATAGATTGTTGCATCAGTGAACTACGCAACAACACTTGGAGGAAGAAAAAATAGCATTAATTGCTTTACAATAAAGGACAAATCCTCTATGACATAGTCAATAAGAAAAAGAGTAATTTCTTCCCAGTCATACAAAGTATTTGGAAAAATGCCATTTTTTGTCTATGATGATGAATAGGTTCTTGCTAGTGAGTTGAGAAAAGAGAGAAAAATGAAACAAAGTGTTCAGTAGGACCTGCAAACTTTTCCATGAATTTTTATATGGTAACCACTCTACCTTTTTGAGAAGATCCTTCTAAGAATGTGTTATTGAGGTACCCAAATTCTTTGTGTATTTAATTTATCCCATGAGAAGGGGAATATCCTCCACATTTTGCAGGCACGTAGTAACTTAATGCTGATGGAAACCACTAATAAATGGACAAAAAAACCCCCAAAAACGCACAAATAATCAAAGTGCACATTACAAAATAGTTGGTGATAATTTAATGCTTAAGTAACCACTTTTTTCAATGGACCACTACTTTTTGTTTATGTAAAAGCATGGGTTTATTCTATCTTGTAGGTAAACATCTTCTGGATATTTAAAAAGAAGTTTTATCCAGGCATGTTGTTAAAAATCATATTGAATGAAAGAGGAAAATTAGGAATATAAAATTTAGAAACAGTTTAATTGGGAAATAAATTGCATATTGCTTTTAGCTACCTAAGACTCCTGCAAAATCATCAAGACTGGTTTTGACCCAAGCATTCTGTCTCCAAGACAAATAAAAGGGGAGACAGGAGTCCCTGCTAAAGAAAGAAGGCACTGTTAAAGAAAAAAACCACACACCACAAAAAACACTTGGACACTGTGGTGGAACAGGAAAGAAAACACTTGGTAACCTCAGAAATACCTAATGCAACCATGACCCCTAGAAGTTTAGATTTCTCTGCACTAGGCAGAACAAGTTGCACAATACATCAGGTAAATGCAGTGCTTTTAATAACCTTTTTATTATTTAAGCATGCATTACCTTCCATTGCTCCCTCCCCTCAAAATTTTCCCATTTATAGATTTTTTCCTGTATAGATTGAAATTTGGCATATTTAAGATAATTTTACTTGTTTACTCCTCTGAAAAAGTAGGAGTTTCCAATATGCAGTTATTGACATACACCTTTAAGAATACAAGCTCATATATTCTTTCAAATATTGCTTTATCAATTCACAAATTACTAAGAGTTAGACACTTGGATATAAAATCAGTAACTACATATTTAAATATGGGGGGGTTGCTCCTGAATCAGCTTAAATCAGCTACTGAATAGCTGATTTAAGAGGCCTGTGAACTGAAATAACCTCACAGTTATTCAGCTGCTTCTACAGGTGTTGGCTCTGAACTGGAAACCAATAATGTCAGGCTTTGCAGCAATGTAAAGTGGAAAATCACAAGGGAGAGCCATTATATTCTCCACCTTATAGACATCAAGGTTGTTAGAGCTATATAGAACTCAGGCTTTCAGAAATAATGGAAGATTTTATGCTAACACGAAGAAGATAAACTCTCCATTATTTTAGAAGATATAAAATAGCTTCAGAATATACTTCACATGTCTGCCAGATGAGAAATACACCATTTGAATTCCTAATAAGACTGGGTTCATTTAGTATGTTTCTACTGTGATTTTGGTAACATATAACTAATTTAAAGTCATTAAAGAGCAAATATTTCTAGCTAAGAATAATAAAATTCTGCAAATATTTTTAAAACTCTTAGAGGGCACTAGACATACAAATGATAATTATGCTCAAAATACTTTTTGATATGGATAGTCTGGCACCAATGTTTTAAGTAGCTGAAGATGTTCTAGTCCTAAACAGTATACACAGAAGAAATCAAATCAATGCAAATAACTGGGCAATGTAAAACACTAAGTAAAGAATGACCAGGGAACTCCTCCTCACAACCTACCTTTTCTCCCATTCTCTTACTGCTGTTCAATTTCAGACAACTGAAAACCTGCTTTATTAAAATCAACTGGAAGGAGGTCAAAATAAATTTATAGTTAGATATTCTTGTTCCAGTTCAATAAATTTGAAATTTAATTCAAGGTTAGTCTTCTAGTATTTCTAATTGCCTTCAGGAAATACACTGGGAGAGGTTATGTTGTTTGGGGTTTTTTTTGCTGGTGGTCTTATTTCTTGCAGTTTGCAAGAGAAAAAAGAAGTTATTAGCTCCTCAAAAAAATTACTACAGTTCCTTTTGAAAGGTACATAGTGTATTATCCATTTTCATTTTAGGTCATTGACCATTCATCTGCTATTTAGTCCTTATATTTCTCTTCTGTTGAACTGAATTTAAGTGTCATTTAGTCATTTTGATTTCCATTTGGCATTGGTAGAGAAAATGACAGGTTTCATTACATAAGTAGAACTGTTACTCATACAGTTATCTAAAAATTACTGCAGGAAAAGCTGGTGTTTCCATTTAGTTACTTTTCACACATGCTCCAGGAAAAAAACAACCCTCCTAAGACAAAGATTTGTTGATGTTGTTAAATTCACACATATTTAATTACATAATTTCTCTCTTACTTTTTCTAAATAAATTCTAATCAGTAGAGGAGGGAAAATAAATGTTATTAACTAAATCACATGATGGTGAGAAGGCAATTTATGGAACTGCACAAATGTACCTAAATATGTTTGCTTCAGCTGGAGAGAAGTTGCAAAAATTCCTGCTGAGTAGCAGAAGAATTTTCACAAGATAGAAAGTTTGTTGTGTCTGAAAAAAATCACAGAATTATGGTTTTATGAAGGAAGCACCATAAGGTAATAGAAAAGCAGAAGCAGACTGTGAAACACTCTTTAGCTGTGGCATTCATCCACACCTTCCAGTTCCTGTACACTAATGACTCAAACTATGGGCTGGCAAATGAGAAGCTATGTGTTTGTTTACAACCGAAAATGAACACCACTGAGAAGTAGAATCGCCATCACAAATGGTAGAAGAATACTTAAAAAGGTACTGATAAGTTTGTTTAGGAACCCTAATTCTCCTGCCATTCTTATTGGTGAAAAACTCGCCCTCCAAAGCCCAGCATCACATCATAAAAGTCCCCGACATGAGAAAAACTAAACAACAAGCCAAACAAAACCACCCAAATAAACAAAAATCCCAAACCCCTGAACTCATTGTGACTGAAATAATACATTTTTTCAAAAGCAATACTGTAGAAATTTTACAAAATCTGTTCAAATCCAGTCAAAAAATCCTTACCAACTGTTAGCTTTATTGTTTGCTAGATCTTTGACACAAAATCCTGGCAGAGCTTCTGAAGCACCAACTTGTGGAAAGTCATCTCAAGAACACATGAAAATTCGGGGAGAAGTGGCTAAATTAATAAGAGTTTGAGAAATCTACTTATTTCTGAGAAAATAAAGATTCTCAAAACGGAAGATCAAGATGTCTACATAGATCTTCTAGATAGAAGCTTGCAGTTCACTAACATGTTTTCTAGAAGACTATCTACACACATCAACAAAAAATCACCAACCAGGTGTCTGAGGTGGCATCTC
The DNA here is from genome assembly GCA_013400415.1 of Scytalopus superciliaris. Taxonomy (NCBI): domain Eukaryota; kingdom Metazoa; phylum Chordata; class Aves; order Passeriformes; family Rhinocryptidae; genus Scytalopus; species Scytalopus superciliaris. The sequence continues at coordinate 730,388 of VXBX01009921.1, forward strand.
TGTGTCTTGAAAACAGCCTAAAATTAACCACGCAGATAATGAAATCATCATGCTACTCATTAAAGAACACTTATGTGCACAAGCCTCCTGGAAAATGCCATTTATTCATTATTTTTAACAAAAAGAATTCTTTTGACCCATGAAAATAAACTGGGAAATGTCCTTTAATAATAGGAAAATGATTGCCAAAGCATTACATGGTAAGAAGCAGACCATGAAATTAAGAAAAGAGGAATTTTAAAGACCTGGACTTGAACGTGCAATATCAAGCAGTCTGTGGAAGGCAGCCTTAGAAAAGCAAGTGGTGTTGATCCAATGAAAGTTCAGTTGTCAGAAGACAACACAGGCCTGAAGTTACAGCCCATGATGATGGTAGGGTGTCCTACAGGGTGGTATAACCAAGAATCCAATTAAAAGATCTGAAAAAAACTGCACTTCTTAGATTCGTTCAAAACCCGTATTTGCACACTGTATAGTTTCTTCATGCACTATAGTGAGCTTATGTTATGCTTCAGAAGACCGTAATGATGTCCAAAAGGACATCTAGACAACTTTCATAGCACAAACCTTTTCTAAAAGGCCAGGCTTCTTTGAGAAAGAGGGGCACTCACTATTCCCTCAAGGAACATCTACTTTGGTTCAGCCTCACCCCATGTACTCACCCCACCTTCAAGGTATCCTGGGTGAAGTGGGTAGATAGGAATTCAGTTCCAGGTGAACACGGTGATTGCTTGTCTATTAGAAAGACTTGCAGTGTTTTAAAGAAGATATGCAATGAATGGAATTAGCAACATAGGACCTTTAGTCTCTGCCTGCTGTACATCTGCAGGGCATCAAGTGGGAAGCACAGGTGGAAAATTAATAAAAAATTGTGAAGGCACCAAGGACCTCACAGCAATATTCTGCACAAATGGACAGGGATCCTGCTATACCTGACCTTCATCATTCATAAATATTGCCAAGGCAAGGCATGGGAACAAATTCAAGCTCTGTTCTTACTAACTTTAGGAGACTAACTAAGATGTTGGTGCCTGAATATTTTGTAGGAGCTGGGCATAAGCCAAGTTATAGTTTGAGAACTGAAATAAGCAAAGTAACACAGTAGCACTTGCTAATACAGTTCCCTTTTCTAATGACAGGTTTATTCTGATCTTTCTGGTTTTATTTTAAGTTTCACTTTGGGTAAAATCGACTATGGAGTAACAAAGTAAGTACATACTGGCATATTAAAGTATGACTGATGAAATCAGCTCAGAAGTAAATGCTTCAAGTCAACATCACCATATGAGGTAACAGGTAACAATAACCAGTGCAAAGGAACAAAATGTTTTGAATGGCTTATGAATTTTGATGACATGATATAACTTATTCTAAGGATTTGTTTTAGTGTTATTCTTGGCTAGTGTAATTTTATAAGACTGAGGATCACTGCAACATATGGAAAGTAGCAAATAAGCATAGCACAGGTCATATCAGACTGACACTGCTATGCAGTAATAGGTGTAGTGACTGTCTAACTGTAGGTGGAAGTTAAAATGTTATCAGTGGCTCCTCTCTTTCCACAGCATATTCCATCCTCCATTTTCAACCTTTCACCTTAATTGGAATTGTTGTTTCTAGAAAACTTACTTGTCCCATAAAACTCAAGCGATTTAAAACAAATTTCTTCTTCTAGATCAAGAATAGATCTTGCATTTCACCATGTCCTTTCCATAATACTTTTCAAATGTATATGGCTCTGTATCTGTCATCTAGTGCAAGAGGCAGATGGTATGAAAATGAGAGCATAGTAAAGGTGAACAGTCATATTAACACCAGTTAGCCATGGGATAGCATAGAATGTAGTTGAATTTTAACATTTATTTCACTTCTAACCTGTGCCAAATCTTCTTTTCAGGAGATAGAAATGAGCTGTGTCTTGTACACTGTCTTCTGGGCAAGAAGTCAAGGTTGTCCTGTGTTGGCACTTGCTCTATCCTAGCAGAAAACACACTCTCAACTCTGTTATAATTGCACTTGGCAGAAGGTAAATGACACGATGTAATTTCATCTATAAACATACGTTCTATAACTACCCTTTTTTACCTTCTCCGCACCAAAATTTTTCTCCTTATTTTGTATATGTTACACTGTCCTTTGTTTTGTTCAAAAGCAGGAACTTGCTGCTATGGCAACAGTACTTTGGTAATCATCTGAGAAGAGCAAATTTGCAATCAGGAATTAAAGGAAAAAGGGCCCTTAAATGTAAAATATTTCACCCAAATTGCACTTATGGTTTGTCCATTGATATTAGATTGTCATTTGTATTTTCTCAGCTTTAAGGTCCTACACAGGTATGGCAATCATGACGAAGTAATCATGCAGTTCTCCTCAGCTGTACATCAGTAACACATTTGCAGTGAGCTGTATGGAAGGGAGGCATCTAGCTGAAGTTAACCACTGGACTCCCTTTATAGTCACTGTCAGATACCTCTAGGTGCATTTCATCTGAAAAATAGGTGGGATGAATTACTCTCTGGGATGCCTATCTTGGCCTCTGGGGAAAGAGGCACTCAGATTAAATGTGTGACTTGTAGAAAGCTACAGCTGGGCAATCCAAGCATCCCTCAGGGTCCATCTTCAATAATCACTGTCATTTACACAGGATTTTTGGTGCTGTCAGAAATAACAGATTTTTAAAATCAAATATTTATTCTGATCTCTAAGTATGTGTTTTTCTAGTTAATTCTTCATGAGCTATTGTTACCAAGTGTTCTTTAAAAGAGTTTTGTCTTTGCTTGCTGGAATGCCAACTAAAATTTTTTGCTATGTATATCACAAATACAATTTGTCTTACTCCAAAAGAATCAAAGCTTTATCTTCATGCATTCTACTGGCAAGAGATTAATATGCACTTTAAACATTAAGTTGGGCTCCATTAATAGGGACAACATAGAAGTATGAATTTCATGGGAATATGATGTTTTCCCCTCAGCATTCCCAATCTATTATATTTCGTGATCATGATCTTCTGAATTTCAAGAAAACAGACTGCAAGAAATCCCCTAAATAAGAATTAAATTGATTGAGTACTTTAGTTGAGTGCACAGGTAAAAGTGGAAGCTTGTACGTAGTAATGTAATGTAATAAACTTGCATGTAATAAACCTGTAAACAGCATAGTGAAACTACAATGGGACACTAACAAAAACTTGCATCCATTACTTATCTGAAATCAAGATCAGATACAGGTGAAGCATCCCATCAGACAAGAAGATATCGTTTTTCAGATAATACCAAACAAAATGTATAGCAATGAGGAAAAACCTTCAGGAAAATGTGAGAAAGAAGCCACTGTGGGAACATATAGTGCCTAATACAATGGCACTCAGGTCCTACACAATTTTTAGATCCTATGAAGATCAGTGATGCACAGCTATCATAATCATGTTTGGAGTACAGACAGTGCATAATTCAGAAGCTTCCTCATGGCAGAACTGGAGAACCCTGAAAAATAAGACTGAGTCAGCAATAGAAAAAGAACTTGCTTAAGGTTTGAAGAGCAGATATGAGAAAGTCCCACGGTTACTCTTTTTCTTCTCAGCAAATGACGCCCCTTTCTAGCCTAAAGGCAGAAACACAGAATACTTTGGCTACCCCACAACTAGTAGGGTAGATGACTAGAGCTTCAGAGCTTTGCAGTTCTGAAACTCTTCAGCCAAGATAGCACTCTGGCTGCTCAATTTTTATGATAACCCCCTGTTGAAAAATTAGGAAAAAAAAAAAAAAAAGAAAAGAAAAAAAGAAAAGAAAAATAAAAAGGAAATATTTTCCACAGAATGGATAACTTGGCATTAAACCTTGGCATTGAAACCTAGACTCTTGACTCATCTGTCAGAAAACTTCAGTCAGTAGCCGAAAGACTAGATTTTGTCCCCAGTAGGTCATGAGTCATTTTAGAGCTTTCTACCTCACATACATTCAAAATAAAATAAATTTAAAAAAAACAAAAAAAAAAAAAAAAAAACAAACACAANNNAAAAAACCAACCAAACCAAACAAAAACAAAACCCAACCATCAGAGTTGCATAACTATCATACTAGAACAAGTAAATGCAGGCTGATTCTATTTCATTTTTCTGACTACACTTGACATAAGTGAATGGACAAAAGGAATCAAAAGGAACTAGTGAAAAGAGCTTTGGAGAACTGGAATTTTAGAGTCTGAATTAAAAAAGGCTACAGGAGAATACAGTTTTTGCCTTCCACTGTGTAAAGGAGAGTTGCAGGTAAGAGTGTAAGAAGCTCCTCTCAGTGAGGCACGGTGAAAGGACAAGAGGCAACAGCTATATATAAATACATATATTTAAGCACTGGAACAATTTCCAAGAGGTGTTGTAGAATTCTTAGTTCCTGGAAATATTGAAAACTGAACCAGACAAATGGCTGTGCAATGTAACCCGACTTGTAATTTAGCCCTGCTTTGTTCTGTGGTGGGGCTAAATGACTTTCAGCATATGTCAAAACCTAAGTTTTTGTAATATTCTAAGTTGCAGCACACTTCACTGCTACTATGATCAAGTATGAAAATACTCTCTAGGGACTGAAGGGGTGAGTGCAGGAAAACATTGTCCTGATAGAAAAATGTATTTTTAATATTTCTGCAACTTCGTGCACTTAAAGCAAATACCTTACTCTGAACTGTGTAATTTGTGGAACAAAGATAGACTCCATTTTAAAGACAATCTCATAACTAATACAAGGAGCACTGTAGTTGCACCATCTCCCAGAGGGGGCAGTGTGATTTCTGGAATCCTCCCAGTTGTGCTTTTTCTGAGACAAGGTGTGGACAGCTTCCATTTGATATTTATGTCACTGTGGGCTTTAGACCAGTGGGTGATAGCACCATTTATATAATACCTGAAAAACTCAAGCCAGCACTGATCAGATGCTTTTTATGTTTTCTTCCCTACTATTTTTTGATACAGGTAGTGAAAATACCAGTACTAGATAAGAGGGGAAAGGAAGAATTGTAAAGTGAAAAGGGATTATGAGCCTGCTCCTTTTAACACCAGTACATAGAGTGGAAAAATAAATGAGCTGATTATAGCCCTGAGGAACATGGAAAATGGGGTGGACACCATAAAATTCTATAGCAAACCTACTGCCATAAGGTTGTAGGCCAAATTCAGCAGGTCAGCAGTCAGCAGAAATTTGCTGCACAACACTAGGTAGTACTTTTAGATCATTGCATGTAGTCATCATGTGAACAGGTAGCAGTTCTAGCTAACTTCTGGAAGTAAGATATAATAAAAATCAATAGAAGACGGAGGGAGGGAAAGTAAGGAAGAAAGAAGGAACAATGGTGGAGGTGCACCACATGGATGAAGCCATCGTACAAAACAAACTGGCTGAAGCTCTTTGGAAATTTGGAGAGTTGAAAGAAAGTGCAGATTTATGAAAGAGTTGAGACACAGCTAAACAGGGCTAAATACAAAATACTACAAAACCCAGACTTCTTTTAAAAATAATAATAAAAATTAGGTCTGTAACCTTTAAAAAGACATAGGCATCTTCAAAGCCATCATTCACAACAGTGGGGAGCAAGTCTATTTGCCATGGCCCAAACAGCCACTGCATCGTATCAAGCAATAAAGGCAGTTCTCAAAGACAAGTGAGATGGTGCTGATGGGTTAACACAGTACTTGTTTAGAAAATGAGTTATCAACCCTGCAAAGTACACCTCAAATCATTCTGAAAAAGTTTAGTAAGATGCAGACAAGTCACAAACACTTTTCTACAATTTTGTCAACTTTTTTTTTAAAAATGACTGAATAATACTTCATAACTACTCAGGATTTTTCTTATGTTCTTGAGTACTACATATGTAAATTTATATTTGTACATGCCTCTTAATTTTTAAATTTGTGTATCAAGCAGTAGAAGCCAAATAAGTGGGCTGAATTTTGCTGCACTGACTCTTCAGCAGCAGACAATCCAAACAGGTTTTTAATATATTACATGCTTACAAAGATTCCAACTTTAAAGAGATTAATAATATGTTTAAAGAAGAAATTTTTCCCCTATATAAAATTGTAGCAAATAGTATTTAAATTTTCAATGCTGCAAATATTTATTTCAAAATAACTTGGAAGCAGTTCCTACATCTCATCACAGCTCCTAATTACCTGCGCAGAGAAGAAAGAATTAATAAAATTCACTCTTTTCACTCCCCAGTCCATGGTACAGGAGCTGCAGAGTACTTAATGTAAGTAGCAGATGCAGGTCACGCACACAAAAGTGCAATAAAACACAACTACTGAATAAACATGGATGACATACTTCATTACAGCTGAAGCAGAGGTGTCATCCAGATGATGCTCTCTGGCCTGTCATCATTGCCTTGAAGGAGGCAGCAACAGCTGATGTTTGAGGAGCACACACAACTGAAGAACCAGATGGCTCCAGCTGGTTCACAGCTCAGAATTTTGCAAAGAGGGGTCTCTCACTTCCTGTTCCTGAACAGAGTCAATCACTTAGACCAAAGTGCTACTACATGCATCACAAGATGACAGGTCTAAGAATGGTACTCAGCTTCCTTCAGAGAAGAGATTAGACCAGCCTGTATCTCACACTACAACTGAGCAAAAGGCAACCAGCAGTGAAGATTCTAAGATTTACTTCACACACTGCTTTTGGAGCCATCCACCACATTCTGGCATTCAGAGCGATCTGTAAAATTGAAATTAACATTCTATGGCAGACAATGGGATCACCTGACTAGTCCTTCCTATTTCCAAATCAGTTTAAAGGTAGCAGTCCCCTGTGGTCAGTGGGACTAGAAACTCTACAATTACGGTACTGTAGACCTACTCTAATGATGTAGGCAAGTGATCTTTAGGAAGTTTTGGCTAACTCTGCCTTTTCTGATTTTACTATATTGAGGTAACATTCTAGGGTTTGGATTTAAAAAATAATCACATTTTTAATGTTAATAATTTGGCTTTCTTCCCAAATTAAATATCAGAAAATACATATACTGTATTTCTCTTAGTTTTTGTTTCTCAGAGATGAATGGTCATTTGGTGCTTTAGGCAAGAGGACAACACAGTTAAATAGGGATGCAAGTTCATTGTTTTCCCAACTATTATTTGAGGACATGCATTATAAAGGTGTGTCACATTAATGAACAGTGTGGTTCACACCACCCGCACAGAAACGTTATCAGCAACAGCAGCCCTGCAGGTCTCAAAATTTCTTGTCACTTTGGAATGTAGAATCAAATTAGCAAAGCTGTGCTCAAAGGTTGAGATTCTGTAAGTTTTTAAACATCTCAGACAGAAATTCGATTAAGATTAATTCAAGCCAAGCAAGCAATTTTAAAGGCGTTGGAAGCAATTTCCTTTCACATCATGGTTGTGTGCTGCTGACATGAACGCCTGGAGAAAAATGTGCTAAGTTACCAGAGACAAGATCTCACCATGGAGAGGGAAATGTGTATGTCCTTGTAAGACTAGCTTTAAAATAATAATACTAAGGTAACGAGTCTTGTAAAGAAACACAAAATAGTCTTCACGCATCATAAATAATTGACTGTAGTGACAGGGCATTTCAAATACCACAACCACATTTTCAAGCTGGTTTGTGTCATCAACTTCTAAAGGTGAGACTCTTCAAAGGAATTTGCTGGATGAATAAGATTTAATATAATGCCATTTTAGAAAAATGATAGCAGTGTTCATGAAATTATTAGAGCACTGGTAAAGCATTTTGAATCTAAATCCTTCACCATTTCCATTTATTTCATGATATTGAAAAGGTTATCCTTCAAAAATTGTCAACCGATTCATATAAAAGATTTAATGTTTTAAGGATAGATAAGACGAAAACATGTCATTATATCTTTGAAAGAAGATTGATTTTTAACAACGGGAAAATTATCATTTTTCAGAAGATGGAAAAAGAATACATGGCTTTTCACTTTGGTCTCAATTCAACACAGGCAGCTTAAAGCTATGTAATTATTTTCAAGACGTAAAAAACTTCAAGGAAAAAGAGACGTAATTTGCCCAGTTGAAATCATCTTGTGAATTTAAACCTGGGAATGCTTTTTAGCCACTCTCAATTAGTAACCCCCTACCTCCCATCTTTTTGAGTTTTGCTTGCTTTTGCGGTTTTTGGTTTTTTTGTTCAATAGAGACAGAGTCCCACATAGCTAATTTAAAGGTACTAACAAGTTGTTCCATTTCCTCAGTACCATTCAAAAACTTTTTAGAAGGAGTTGGTGGAGCAAAATAAAGAATGATGAATAAAAAAAACAACCTAACAGCCTGACAGTCATACCCATACAGATGTAAGAGACTGACTTCCAATGCAACAGGGAACTTGCTCTCAAGCAAAGATATTAACATGAAAAGAAGAAACACATTGTTAGGAAGTGAATATTCAAAACTGAAAGACTAGAATTCATAATGTGTATGTCCAGAATTCTAAGGAAATCTTGAAACACATACTAGTGGTTTAGCCATACCAGTTGGTTCACATCTGTCCTTGCATAAGGACTAGCAAAGATATGAAACACAGAAGTGTTCTCTTTCACCTTCATACTGAAATCATTCTAACAATGTTTTCTAAGTGGCTAGACAGACAGGTAACACAAGCTATGTACACTCTTCAAGGACAGGGTGGGGTATGCAGACTATTTGCTCCAATTTGCAATGGTTGAAAAATTCTAAAACAATTTCTTAGCAAACTCCAGTAATTTACCTTATTTGCTACAAGCAAAGTTGAAGTGAGAGAGTTCTTTGATCAGAGTCTCAAGCAGTGAGCAGTAGATTCTTTTTGTCCTCAAATGATTCTGCTAGCAGTATTTTTAACTAGGCAGAATCTCTGTAGTGTTAAAATGCAGTTCAAACTGTTTTTCTGATTTCTTAGATGTTGCATTAAGCTTTAGCCCTCACTACTCACCATCAATGCACACAGCCCTTTATTAGAACTACCAGGAAAAAAAAGCCTCATAGTACAAGAACTGTAACTTGACAACATACCTATTCAGACTTAAGATTTACAGTTGTGGGAGAAATACACTGTCACCTCCTTTTTTCTTTTTTTTTTTTTTTTTCAACCAAAAGCAAGCTTTTGACACATTCTAAATCTGATAATTCTCATCAGAAGGCAGAGGATCAGCATTCTATTATAGTTTGACGGAAAAGATACAGTGACCTTTCTGTGTCAAAAAAAGAGGAGTGTTGACCCCTTGATGCCACTAGTTCTGAGCAAGGTGGTCATGAGAGTCCGAAAGTGTGATAGTTAGCTCCAAATATATAGAATCCTAGAAGCACACAACCATTTAGGTTGGAAAAGACCTCTAAGATAATGTATTCAGCTGTTAACCTAGCACTTCCAAGTCCAACATTCAACACTAAACCATGTCCCTGTAGCTGTAGAGAGAAAAAAAGGTCTCTCCTGAGCCTCCTTTTCACCAGGTTAAACACCTCCAGCTCCTTCAGTCACTCCTCATAAGACTTGTGTTCACCATCTTTGTTGTCCTTGATGAGCTATGATTAGACAATGGAGACGTATTAGATAATGTGAATGACTAATAATGCTGTAATCATAATGTCCTAAAGACTGTCAGTGTTACCTAAAAATCAATTCAGTGCTTTACAACTTAATTTTAGTAATAAATTTTTTCCCATTTCTATATATGTCATCTATTGCCTACAATCCTTTGTCAGCACTTGGGAAATCAAATGGAGTTTGAAATACTGGAATTAACAGACATGCTAAAATGGCAACCTCATTCTTGTTGACGTGTAATTCAGATCCAATATCACTCCTGCAATTAATGCATTTTTCAACCATGAGCACAGAACAATTAAGCTTTCAAAATACAGAAATAAATTAGTTCAAATTATGAGGTTTAAAATAAGAAGAAGTGGATAAAATTAAATGGGTTTGTGCTATACTGCACTAAATTATTGAATGAGTCCTTCTGGCTTCTATGACGTTATGACAAGATTTGAGACAAAAATGACCCTAAGCAGCAAACAAACAGCATTTAGGCACACACAAAAAATCCACTGAATAGTTTCCTTCTGTCAGGAGAGCAAGATCAAGAAGATGAGAGTAACAAGCTTTGGACGCAAACATAACTGAAGCAAGAGAAGGACATGAGTTACTGATTCATTTAAAAGACAAGTTCGGGCAGTGGCCAAGATGGGCAGAGTAACACATCAGCAATCAACAAATTTACAGGCACTAGGAACAGAAGCAGGAGGATTCAGTGCCAGGGAAAATTCAGCACTAAAAAATAACTTGAATCAGTCTGTTTATTGTTTGTATTCTCTTGAATTCTCCTCCATCTTGATTTGATAAATGCTTTTGCTTGAACCCAATTTTCCTCCTGATTTAGAGGGGTTTGTGCACTGATACAACATCATTCAGTTTCACAACACTGCCTCTTCTTAAGCAGTGTTAGGAGTGGTTGCCAACTCCATCAGCCCCAGGATCTCCTCTAAGAGATTTGTTTCCTTTCATTTCTACAGAACAAAATAAGACAATGAGCTAAAATATAAGCAGTAGAAATATGGATGACAGTGAAACAATTAAGTATACAGGCTTAACTAAATAAGAGCAAGAATGAATTACATCCTTCCTGAAACACTTGAAGGTTGTGCACATCTAACAATGAAATCCAACAGTGAGAGAAATAATACTGCTGAGGAGGTTCTGATAACCTCTTGCAGTATTTCTGATCAAGACCATAGGAAACACATTCACTTCATACTGTGGAGAACAATCAAAGTGTAAGGGAGAGCAAGTAGAGACTTCTCAGTTCCAAATTTCTAAGTGTACCCTTTTCTAAATTCTCTATGTTTCCTTGTATTAGTCAATCATTTTCATCATTTTGCCTGTCTCTCTCAGAATCTTTTCCAGCTCTACCACATTGTTTTTCAAACAGGAGCAGAACAGTCCCATAGCTAATGAGATAAAAGCACTAGATTCTGCATTCTTCTTTGTTTTGTTCCCTACTTCTCTCCATTTAATTTGTAACACTTTTTAGTCCATATTGGCCTGACATATTCATGGACCTACCATAATCCCCAGTTCTCACTCCTGGGTAGTAATGGCCAGCTCAGAGCCCATTATTTTCAATGTCATATTGGGACTTTTAATTTTATTGCATGATTTTCCATTTATCTGTATCGGATTTCGTCATTTTGCTCTTCAGTCTTGTGCCTTGCTGTATCCTTCTGAAACTGCTTAATAGTTTGCCTTTTTCTTTAATACCCCTAATAATCAGTAAACCAATAAAGCCTTCAATAAAATTTGTGAATACTTTAGAAATGCACAAACTTTTGAAAGATTCTGCTGGTGCCCTGCCTCTACTGTTAAAACACCTCAAGTGAAATAATTTCAGTAATTTCTACAATGCAAGTGAATTTTCACATGGGTACTGATTGAAGCCCAAGCTAAAACTTGAGTGGAAAAATACAAACTTCAGAGTCATCATGTTTCTATAACTTGAGTCAGCTTTGTCATCAAATGCTGATTCTCATTTGTGGTTTTATTCTCATTTTCAACAGAAGACATAGACAAGCTCAGTAAAACTTATCTGAATATATAGCTTATAGAACAGGGGAAAAGACAAAATCCTGTACAGACTTGACATCTTCAGATCTAGATGAAGAAAGTGCTACAGACACAAGTCCTTGACTAAAATTCACTCTCAGAACAGGCCTAAATACCCATAAACCTCACCTACTCTATACTATAATGTTTTAATCAAATGTGTTGAGAACAGCATAAAGTGGATGATAAATGAAAGCTGTAGGGGAAAAAATGGGGAAAGTTTTTATTTATATCACATTAAACTTTGTGCATTATCTAGATGTCATGACAGTGTTCTGTAAGAAAGTGATCCAAAGATACAAAAATAGATCAGCTGCACTGTCTCAACCTATTTTCTTTCAGTAAAAGTGTCTAGGACCAGAAGCAGCCCTATAACCTTAAATGCACTTAGAAATGAAGGATTTTAAATTAGATAGTCATTCAGTTGGGTCAAATAAGTATGAGTGCTTATTTCAATATGAAGGTCCTCTCTAAGGAGTCTATCTTTGCATAAATGTCAGACTTGATGCAATCAAAAAACTTTAAAAATTCGGTATTATTCTCTGGTTTTGTTTTCCTAAACTCTTCATATAGACTCAGTGATGTGGAAAAGTGACTAATACACGATTTTGATGTGTCTTTGCCTGTCAAAACAACAGAACAGTTCCATGCATCGAGTAGCTGAAGCTGTTGATTGAAACTCAGATGCAGAATCATCTATGAGATAAATGATATGTAATATGTAGCAGAAATCTATTTCTATTTGGAAACATTATGAGAAATTAACATTAACATCACTTTTCTAATCATGCAAAATTGCCAGGTTGATTTTCAAGTCATTATCCCTGTAATCCGATAAAAAGTTTTCAAAACCAGATTTTCTCATTCACAGTCTCTCGATCACAGTCTGTCTGGACTATTCTAACAATACATTCTGTTTAGAATAAATGCTTGTACCATCTGCACTATAAGTGAAGGAACAAAAATATTTTAGAACACCATCCCTCACAAGCCTTGACTGACTGACTGACAGTATTCCTCCAGGAACTCAGCTTCCCTACAAGCACAGGGAAGCATTCTTCAGAAGTCAGTTTACTTATTTGTATTTGAGGCACAGACTTTGCCCACCACTGAGATAAGCAGTTTCTGCTTTTATACAGGGAAAATATGCTCTCCAGCATAAAATGATTCAGACAAAGTGCACAAAGAGGATTGCTTCAAATAACTTGAAAATAAAATCTCCCTATTGCTTGTGTTCCTGAATTCTTTTTTTAAACAATGCCACACACCAGTAGATTCTGATCCCTGCTTGGGTGTACCAAATATTTCTTCAGTGGCCTGTGTAAATTGTTTGCTTTTATATAAAAAATTAGAAGAGACAGTAAGAATAATTCTTTGTTTACAAATCATACTTGACATTGGCAGTGAATACATTATTAATTATTTTCAAAAAAACCCCCAAACCAAAACAAAAAAAACCCAACACAAAAACTGTAACAAAATCCAACACCCATGTTACTACTGTTTCAGAGGCAGGAAGGAATGACCATCTAAAAGACACAATTAAATTTAAGCCACATGTAAGAATAAAGTTTTCTATCCATTATGGATTTCATTGTAATAACTGCTCTTAGTGAACGATACAGATAAAAGGGATCATTGAGTACATGAACAAAAATATAAATATATCTTACATCTAAATTCTAAATGTATGTGTTTAAAAGTAATTTTAATAGTTCAAGCATATTTATATACTTTACAGACTTACACTATTGAATGCTTACTTCATTAGTTAAAAAACAAACTAGAGATGGCAGTAGTAGGGGTAACTCGTGAAAAAGAAGCAAAGACGCAGACTGTCCTGAGAAGCAAACTGTTTAAAAACTGTTTAAAATACTTTTTGCCTGCCTTTGTTCAGCCAGAAAGAGATGGGCTTTGGCTAACACTTTATTTTTTTCTCAGCCTCTTTGCCCAGGTACAAACAGTCTATTATCCGTGGCCTTTTGAATTTTTGAGGTCTATTTAATGCTATGAACTTTCTCCTCTAGATGTGTTAGAGAAACCCTACTTCTTAGGCCTCTCTAGTTGTGACCAACCAACTAATAACCTAGTCTTACAGTACAGAAGCAGTTTCCCAAACACATAAATGTAGCAAAGGACCTAGAGCATATGTCAGAACTGTTCTTGCCTGCTTTCTTCACAGTAGTCTGCAGAAACAGAAAAATTAAAAAAGAAAAAGTGCAGGTCAGAGAAATGCACTGTGAATTGCAGAGATCATAAAGATGGAGGTATGTAAGAATTCAATTCTGCAGATCTAAACTTACTCTTATTGTTTGTTCTATACAAGTCAGAAGTAAGAATCTAGCATTCAGCTTTATGTTGAGCCTAGCCTAAAATAAGATGACAACTGATTTCTGTCATTAGAAATAAAACCTCATGAAAGCAAGGGGTACCCAAGCAGTTAGGATGCTCAAATATGGTTCTGAACTTGAATCTGCTTTACCCCGTTTGATATGAAGCCAATGTGGGAATGTGAAGTATTATAATACCTACATTGCCAACCTTACTGTTTTAACTTTTGTAGAAGAGCCACGGGATTATAATGAAAATAGCCAAGAATAATATTTTGCATGTAATTTTATATACTGTGGTACAGAATGATATACAGTATATATACAGAATAATCAGTGAAATGCAGAATGTGAAATGCATAGCTATGTTCCTATATGTAGAGGCACACAAACATGACTGTTTAGTGTTACCCTGTTTATGTTAAGATTAAAATATAGAAGAGAAAAATATGCAGAGGCACATGTGAAACACTATAAAAACTGTAATGTGTGAAAATCTCTAGCCACATACAAACCATAACCATGTTACTGAAAATTGCAGCATTTGTCTTTCCAGCTTTCATTATCAAAGCTGTGATTTTCTCAGCATGTTCAGTGGCAAATTGCACTGTTTTGAAACTAATAAAGTCAGTAACACTGTGCTACTTCTGGTATTATAGGAAGAATACTCAAAATACTAATAATAAGTAAACTCAGATGCATCTGTCCAAGTACAAGTGATTTCTGCCATCATATTTGCCATTTCTAGTGAGAAGGCTTAGAAGTTTTGAACAACGTAGATTTTACACCTTCAAATCTCAAAAACCAAAATATGTCTAATTAAAGGGATGACTAGCAATTTTCCCATTTGCTCACCCAACAGTAGAAGTATTTACAGGTTTGTAATATGAAATATTTACTAAGGATATAGAATTCGCCATGCCTTGAGAAAAAGAGTATCCTCCACTGTACCACAAACCAGTTTCTAGCCATACTTCTAACTGCAGAGAAGATTATTTTTAACTACTTTTCACATACAGTATTTCTAAATATCTAGAGTACCAGCTGATATAATTTTTGTCTGCTTTTACACTTAGAATAAAATTTCTGTTTATGAATCAAACATTATGGTTCAGTATTGAAAGGCACAGATAAATATATTGTAATATTTATTATTGCCCAAGCATTTCAGAACCATGCATGCATAAATCATGTGGTACAACTTCCAAAAAGCAACAAGTCTCTCCTAGACACTCTTGAAAGGAAAAATAGAGTCTGTATGCCATATTAAATATTCTCTTTACAACAACAATGGATTTCTCTTTCTCTATGAAGTAGTGTTTTTTATTAATACCAGTACATTCAAGTTGTAACAATGCACATATTCACTAATTCATCTAGCCTCTGTAATATCCAACTTAACCTCCAAACATGACAGACAGCTGGACTACAACATTTAACAGAAAATATTCAAGTATTTCCAGAAGTTGACAAACTCTATCAGTTAAATGAATGTTTTGTGCAAAACTTGCTATCTCATTTTCTACAAGCTGATAACCAACCTTATGATACTTCCAAACACAGTGTTTTATTACTCAGTTTTAATTCTAATAGTATTCTAATTTTAATTCTAATATCACATTTATAATGGATGAGAGAAAGTAACTAAAGAATTTGATTGATTAGACCATAAAGCTTCGTGGTAATCTTTGTTAAATTTCTAAATAGATACCTACAGAACTATGTCCTTGAATATTTTTTTGATTCCTTGAAGATAGAAGAACATTTTAGGCAACTCCATAGGAGTGGCTGAGTGAGCAGATGAGAGGCTTTCTATATGGTAGAATTACTGAACGAAACTCACTCAGAGCTGTAATTGGAAAGTTCATCTCCTTATCCATCTGAGGTGATCACAGCTCTGTTTTCTCTGGAAGCTTCCAATGGAGCTACTCTTTTAGCCAAATAGCTGCAGTTTGTCACTGTTACCACTTGCCTTCCACTCCTCTCCAAGGCCACAACGCAATGTCAGCCCTTCAGGAAGCACTCAGTGGTATATTGAGCTTATCTATCTCAACACGCAGGTAATCCTGGATAATGTTCTTTTTCCTTATTCTGGCTGTAGCAGAATTGCTTCAGCCTGGCACAGAACACCACAGCATTAAGAGCTGTGGTGCATATGTCGTGCATCTTATTTTCAAGTATGAATACAAATATCATTGCCACACTCATATAAATTACTTTTAAAATCACTGTTGTTTGTAAGCCTTCAACCCACCAGACTTGCAGAGGACTTGTGGTTTTTCTAAGAACATAATGCACTGCTGTGTGGCCCAGCTGTACTCATGATTTTAACAATTAATTGTAAACTGTTTGTTAAGTTCAAAACCTAAAAACCCTGCCTGCTGTTTGTTAAGCAAAATACAGACTAAAAAAACAAATTCTGCCATGAATAAAGAGAAGTATATCCTAAAATAAACAGAAATTTTAAATTATCTCTGGTAGACTGACTTGTGAAGCCCTGAATCAGAAAGATTCTGTAAATATTTCTAGTTTTAAACTGAGGAACAGATGAAAACAGACCCTCCATACTTTTTAAGTGGCGAAATGTAATCTGAAATGTACTTTAACATAGGTGCATTTTTACAAAATCACCTTACTTGTGTTAAATAGTCTTTAAAAAAGAATTTAAAAAAAAAAAAAAGAGCAGTGGTCGTAATAACTCCACATATCTAAAAATAGCAGAACACACAAAATAAACTGTCTAAATACAAATTAAATCTAAAATACAAATTGTGTTAAAAGCAGATAAATCAAATACAATGAAGAATGTTATTATGTCCTCTTTGTTCTTCTTCATTATATTTTTACTGAAGTTTTATTTGATCTGCATTTATAAATAAAGGTTACCATTTTTAATAGCATTATTTGACTAATAGCTTTACATTTTCATGATAATAAGTAGTTATTATTCTTTGTTATAGAAGAATTACAACCATACAATGGAAATTAACCTCAAAAAAATACAGAAAAATAAAAGTTTCAAGACTACACATCTACAAAGATTTCTCTAATTTTTTTCTTGGAAAAAAGCAACAATGGCTTAATAACAATTATTACTAAAAAACCCAGAACAAAACAATATCTAAACAGGTGCAGAAAAATCACTCTCTCCAAGCATCCTAATGATTCAAGACAGAACATTTCTAAAATTTTAAAGGAAAACAGATTTTGGTTGGTTTTCTTTTTTTT
>VXBX01009921.1:747574-835694 GCA_013400415.1 Scytalopus superciliaris
TTTTTTTTTTAAAATTCATATTTCTGGTCTATTTGGAGTTTTGGGAGCTAAACATGAGGCAAAGTGCTGAAAGCTTTAATATGTTGTCAATTTGTCAAGAAAAAAAATTGAAAAAACCCTAAATGAAACAAGTGTTCTTAATAATGTATTTGTTGACTCTTTTAGAGTAGTAGCAGCTGAATACTGTAATTCCTTATCTTTTTTATCACTCCCTGATTTCTGCTGAAATTATCTTTACTGTAGAAATTGCTACATGCTCAGATTTGCAGATTTCTATAGGCCTTTTCCTCTCTGGGTGCTTATGTGAAACTTCTTCCTCTATCTGAATTACAGGCACTGCCAAAGTGGGTCTATGTGCATGCCAAAATATCCACATACAAACTATGTGAAGAGTATTCTACCCTAAAGCTTAGTATTTTTCACACATCAAACAATGCCATGCGAGGCAATGTACTTTCTCAGGCAGACCTGTTTAGAGAGGACAAGCAAACATCTGCAGGACTGAAAACATTTGCCAAAAAAAGGCCCAGTATCACCAGTTTGCCAAATTCATTGTTTCTGTGTAACCTGAATGCTTCAACAGAAGGCTGTGGGAAAATGTGAAGTCAGTCTTAAATGTAAAAAGAAGTCCCAGTCTATTTTGTTATTTCTTTTGCATACAACTTCAACTACAAAAGAACTGCACTGCAATCAAAATTATTCACTGTAATAACTGTTTGATCTCCTTCCTGTTTATACAGGAGCAAAACCAACCCCTTAAACACCGTCCTCTTTACAGCATGACTCAACAGATACCAACTGTAAAAGACTCCAACTTTCATCTCCAGGGAGTTGGTAATTATTTCCATAAGAAGAGAATATTTCCTAGTTTATTCTGTTAGTTCTAAATGTTCAATGGTGATATTAATCTCTCCTATAATGATTACACTTTCCCATATGGTAAGACACAGGTGTCTGAACCTTTAGTACTAAAACTTTCACTTACTGATCTCCATAAAGAAGAAAAAGTGTCAGTAACCTAAAGGTGAAAAACTTCTTTCAGGCTATAGCTTGTATACGTTAGAGCCAGAAAATCAGACAACACATACTCCGGCCTAAAATCCATTTGATTCTCTGAAATGAGTGTAAATCAGTTTTTCAAATTAAACTTTGTCCAGAAGATAATACCTTTGTTGGTTCAAAGTGGTATGCCATGAGTCCTTGTTAAATTTTCAGTAAATATAACTGTTTTTACAGCTTCTCTCTGCTGTCTTTAATCAGCAATGATTCATTTTTCCTCTCCAACTATAGAAGAACTATTTGAAAGTTCTGTGTGATTTTTTTTTCCCAAATAGAATGCATTGCTGTATACTTCATTTTACTTTTCTGCACAGTAGCGATAATAACATCTGCTCAAACACTACTCACTTATTAAGAAGCTTTAGAGGCAATGGAAGTTCTACTCCTTGTTGGAGTTCCTGCTCCAACTGCTGCTGGTAAGAGGAGGAACTGCTGGCCTCTCCTATGAGGAAATGTCAAGCCTGCCAATTTAGAGAACCTGCACCAGCTGGAAAAATTAATTATGAAGAAAACAAGAAGACTTTTCCATTACAAACTGTTTCCTTCTCATGGCTAATCAGCATTAGTAAAGAAGTAAATACATATAAGCATGAAGACTGGCCTGTCTCTAACACAGTGACAAAACACCCACTGAATTCAGCAAAGCTGGCATTTCACCCAGGACATGATCATACACTGATAACCAAGAAATCAAAGTAGTGTTAAGTTATGCAAGATAAATGTACAATGCACCTTAAAAGCCACCTAACGCCCAGAGTTTAACCTACCCAATCATTTCAGCTATGCAAAGTGAAATCATCAGAACAATTTTTACTACCAAAAGCATGCATTTTTACTTCTACCTTACTTCTACCATCAGGTTTCCCACATGCTAGATTTCTAGCTTTTTATTTTATTTCTTACCCCATCTATTTTCCAAAATAGTTTTTTCTGGTCATTGTGTTTCACAGCTTTTAGATATCAATTATTTTTACAGAAAAGTATGTGTAAGTACACACAAATAAACCCCCACAATGTTCTGCAATTCTGGATTGCAAAACCCTGTCTTTTTCCTCACATGTGAACTCTTTACACATAAAAAACTCATCAAAAATGACTGATTTCAGCTCTGCTTGCACAATTAGCTCTAGATACCCAAACAGAGGAAGAAGATGCCCAAACAGTAGCATGAGGGAGAAGGAAACATGTTACATAAGCAGAAGAAAAGCAACTTGGCTGAAGGATGAAGAAATAATTTCCTGAAAAGGTCACAATTATCTCTCTAATTTGAAACCGGATTTTATATAATTTTTGAAATAATTTTTATTTTCTTTTCAGAATTCTTCACCCAATAACTCTGTAAATTCATTTCTTCATAAAGGAAGTCAGAAAGAAACAAAAGAGGCAAGGTATTGTAAATGACTTAAAAATAGATGAAGATGATTCTATAAAGTCTCCATTACAAATGAGATCTAAGTAAGTTCCAAAAAGCTATATCATTTTGTGGCATCACATGCAGTTCCTTTTCTCTTTTGTTGGGTGCAATTGGCAATTCACATCTCTTCTGGTAATTATATGCTGCATAAATATTGCATGCCAGAATAATTATGCAGTCTCTATTTGTCTGATAGTGGTTCCCATGTATATAAGTACAATATCCTGCTCTCTGTAGGCAAATTTGAACAACCCAGCATGCCTTGATCAGCATGGGAAATACATATATTTTGTATGTATCTGTGATATAAGTCCTCTCAAAACTTACAAATTTAAATTATCATATCTGTTGCCATCCAGGCGGAAATCCATGCCATTATTTTATATACATGTGCCCTCTGTCAAATAGTGCTCTTGAAAGTATATATTTGAATATTCTGCAAATTTTACAGTCAGTACATCACATGTGAAGTAGATGAATTCCCACAGAAAGACTTCATTATTTTCTTAATTTCTATTGGGAGTCACAGAGGTGCCCTTTTCTTTGTCTTTCACAAACAATTAACCTTTTGCCATGTATGCAATTGGCTGAGAGCAATCCTAAGTGGCTTAGAAAATAATTTACAGCAGAAACTGTACAAAGTTAATTAGTATTAGTCTAAGAAGGTTATTCATATATTATCAAACTGAGAAAGTGGTCATCATGACCCTCATGGAAATTTAAGCTACAGCTGAGTTTTCTCATCATCAGCTGCAGAGTATAAATGCTAATCAGGCTCAGGCATAGATACAGGTTTTGTAACCATGGCTATTTCAAGTCTGAATGTCAAAACTTCTGAAAGTACAGATAAGTTCAAGCATGTAAAGTAAATAACTCTATGCTATTACTCGCTTTTTATGTAAAAAAACCAAATGCAAAACAACAACCAACCAAAACCAATTGTTCATTCATTTAACTGAGAGCTTTTCTTTGTTCTCTTTTTTTAAGATCACTTCATTCAAATTTTACAGATTCTTTCTCCTAAAAATAAATACTCATTAGAATTAATTATGAACACGATTACTTTCAAAGGCAGAACCAAGGCATGGATAACACAGTCTCAATTTTAAGTTTGGTGAGCCAGAAAGGGAGCTCTCAGTGTGCTTATTACACCACCTGGAGTGCACACTATTTGATTTCCAAATATCTGCACTGGTTGCCATGGGAAGCTAGCCATGTATTAACAGTTGGTCCACACTTCCTTTTGGTACCCATGGCAAGCGTGACTATCAGCAGTCAGTGTATTATATGGCACCCCTTTGTGCCATTGCAGGTACTCATTTAAATTTAGCTGACAATCTCACTTACAAAGTAGACTTATATTCCCCATTTGGGGACATGAGTAAGGGACATGAGGCTAATTAAAGGCCACTCAGAAATTCTACAATGGCCAACCACCTGAGTTCCATCCATCCTTACATAGTGCTAAGGTCCGAGTGGGGCACCCTGTTTAAGGGGAGATCTGCTTCATTTACTCCCACACATAGGCATAGTTTTGGTGGGAGGACTGAGACAGCAGCTGGTCTCCAAAGAAGAGCCACAGCCAGGCCAGATCCTGACAGGGATTCAGTCACAACCATGTCACCTCTACCTGCACTATGAACACAGTAGAGGTGCCAGCTCTGCCCTGGCACTGCAGGGCAGAAAGGACACTATTAAAATCCTTGTTTGTAAGGGCAGGAGTGGGGAAAAAAAGAAGAAAATCACCTGCATAGACTACTCCCATCCTGGCATGTGGGTGTGTGTGGCGGCAGACCGTGAGGCAGCCACTGGAGCACAGCGAGCCATTCCTTCACGGTGCCAAACACCAGAGGCCAGGGCTGGCCTCCCTCACCCTCAGCCAGCAGCTCCCGCCATTGCCGTCGCGCCTGGCTCAGCCTCTGGAGACCCGGCCACACCACAAGCCTTGACAGTGCCACAGGTCATTGAGCAGGGCTCTGTCCCGGACCCTGTGAGGAGAATAAACTCAGGGGCTCCTTTTAGCTGGTATAAAGCTCCAGGTAAGGAAGGCGTTTGAACAGGGTGGTTAGGTAAGTAACACTGCGTCAAAGGTACTAAGGGTACAAGTCACCATCAGAGTATTCTGGCAACAGTGGATACCTGGCTGAAAAGACTTTTGTTCTTGGAATCATGATTTATTGAGGAAAAGTCTCCAGCCCATGCTGAAGGTCAGCAGGAATGATCCCAATAGCCACTTCTGGCTTTATAATCCATCAGTCTGCAAAGTCTCGTTAAACTTCAGCATGTGATGAAGTGAATTTGGGTAGCTGGCCAAAAGAGCTCTGCTCTGCAGATGACGTACAGTTATCTTGTGGAAAATTTCTCATTGCTGATCAGAGAGCCTCTTAAACTCTTTCTGCAACTCACTTCATATCTCAAAACCATTTATATTATAGCTTAAATAACATCTGCTATAAACACTGTCAAGCTGAGTCAGTGTCTCTGTGGTTGTTCATTACTGGAAAGTAAAAAAAGACTGATCCCCGGTTACACAAAAACTCAAAAGATCTGCCATATTAAATCATTGCTTTAGAGAAAGAATTAATCTCTTTTTAAAAATATCAAACCCTTGGAGATTTCCTTTCTGACTCTCCTGAGTTTTTAAAGATTAAGTATAATAAGGATATTTTTTGTACTTTTTGCAGTTTCAAACTTAAGAGGAAAAAGTGATTTTGAAAGTTAAACTCTGGTTCTAGTATAAGAATTACATTTCACTAAAGTTCAAAAACCAAATTAACAAAAAGACAATAAAAAGGAATTAAAATCCTATATAAAATAAATCTTTTAAAAAATTGAGATAAGCACAGTAGACAGCAGAGTACAGAACATGTGAAGGGAGCATAGTCATTTGGAAAGCTGGAAAAAGAAGATAAAATTAGGTTGTGCTTAGACCTAATACACCCATAGATTGGAGGTATTTACATTTGGATGAATTTCTTCTTTTATTTTTTTTTTCTAGAAGACTTCTCACATGTTGATGACTTCTAGAAAGAAGAATATGAACATTTAAAATGATTCAACCATTTGAGTTAGTTTAACGAACCCCCAAAATAGCAACCTGCTCTGAACTTGGTATAATTAGTTATTTTTCTGATTTCAGACAGTAGTTTCTTTTGTGAAGCTCATTGAAAACGTGAAAATGTGCCAATGGCAGAGGAGTGGCTAATTGCAAAAGTTGCATTCATAAGCAACAGATTGGTTGAACTAAGGAATATCCAGGTTTCAGAAAAAATAGCTCGGGGGCAATTAACAGTCCACTGTAAATTAGCACAAAAAGTTCCACTGATAAGGGTGGCTTTGGTTCTGTCCTAAGGCTTTAATCCTACCATTTACAATCTGTGTTTGGACCTCCAAACTCCTTGTGTATTCTAGCCCAACCCTGTGAAAAAAACAAGGCTTTACATATGTCCATGTATTTTAAGATGAAGTATCTTGCGTACTTTATGGTGTTTATCCATTTATATAGGTGTCAAGTTTGATACCTGCCTGTTTTGTCTGTTTTTCTGAGCAATACATCATTGCAGATTATGGGTAACTGTGTTATTAGCCATCTAGAAATTTAGCAGGGGTTTTAAGCTTCCTTAACTTGTTTGCTTTCTAACATGCTATCAAACATTTATTTTACCTCCAATTTATGTTGACCATAAATTTCTATTTTACATAGTAGTACAACAGGAAAGTATTATTTATTGATATTAAAAAAAAAAAATCTCATAAGGAGGAAATAACCACATATTATTTTCTGGCAAAATCATAGTAGTGTCTGGACTGCAGTGCTAATACTTATAGAATACTTGTGAAGTCAATACAAGTATTTTAAAATGTTTATTAAAATATTCAAACATGCTACAGATTGTTTTGTTCCACTGTGTTCCATCTTTCAATCCATTCACATCCAGTTGAATCAGATGTAAGGAAGCTGTGGCAGGCTTCTAAATTACCTGTCAGAATAAGGGAAGAAGACATTAAAGAAAGAGCAACAGACAAGACATGACTGGGGTGTGTACTATAGTCCTTGGAAGAAGATTGAGGCCAAACTACTGAAGTAATGATATGGATTAAATATCCATTAATGTCACAAAGAAGCCTCTCTCCTTATTTGCTTAAATCAGGAGACAAAGATAAAAATAGAGAAGAGCTTTTTGGGAGGATGTCAGCTAAAACCAACTGGGAATCACAGAATCTACAGCATAAATGGAAAGACTTCAAAATGGATAGAATGTTAAAATAAAATGTAAGAATGAACAGTTCTTATGTTTATTTTTAAGCACCTTTCAAAAGAGATCTCATAATTAGTATTTTCTTTCATCCAGTCAAATGCATTCCTATGCGATGTGTTTTATGTACACACTTAGAGGCAACACTATGTGTAGCAAAATGTACTTGAAATATATTACTGTAAAAAAGTTACTGCAGAAACAATGAAAATTAAATGGAAGTGCAGATAGTACTAAAGACATCTTCAGACAGTTGAATCTGAAGGGAATCTGTAGTTTTACTAGTCCTTTATAGAAGGCACTTCAAATTTCTACTTCATCTTGCCTAAGGAACCTTTCATTAAAATAGACTTAAGCTGGAGTCTCAGTTCCCAACTGGAGTTTTCTGTGGATTCACTAAAATCTGCTAGTATTACGGATTTAAAAGTATTAAGTAAATTAATTATTGTAAAGGCTACACTATTATTTAGGTTTTACTACTATTTGAAATCCATGAACTCATGCATTTCCTATTTGTGGTAACAAATTACAAGTAATTTTTCTTTCCATTTGTGGGTCTTTTTTTTTTCCTAGCTTCTCTAACTTACAGGCATTATTTTACTCCCTAAGGCCCTAGCCACTTTGAACTTAAACTTAGCATGTATTAGAAATTAAATTCATTGTAGCATTTTTGAAAGTAATATAAGCACCTGGATGACTTAGCAAAACAAAGCTCCAAGATTTCCATTCATAACAATGCCCCAATCTGGGAATGTCAAGGAAAAGGTTAAATGCAGAATGTGGGAGCCACTTAAGCAAGCAATTTCTTCCCTGCTCTTTATTTAATGCAAAACAGTTGCCAAATAGGTCCTCACGTTCTGAAGTAGCATGAGAGAGCAGGTTGATCCAACTCCTTTAAAGAACTGGAGCATGCATACTTGATGTTTGACAGTATTTGTACCTCTCTGGTATTCTCTTTCCGTCCATCATTATCATCAGTTCATTGCCTCCCCTCAAATACAAGAGAGTACATCTCTTGTCTGTTTGCCAAAAAAATGTCACTATACAGTGTATTCAGACTGATTTATGAGCTAAAACCAAAATAAAGGCACTGAATAACCAAACACAGATACATGCAGCAATATCACTTAATCAATTACATTATCCACTTTTATGATACACTTGTGAATTATGTTCCTTTTGCATGTATAATTAGAAGGCAAAACAGATGGTGGAAGCTTAGCTTAAAGGCTTTAGATAAAGTTTTAAAATAACCGTTGCTGCCAAGTGATCATTCTCTGTAACAGGATATATTTTTCATTGAACTATGTTTTTGCCATGGTCTAACACACTAGATGGTAATGAGACTGTAAAAACATTACTCTGCAGGGTCTTACTCTGGCAGAGCTCATTGTAATGGAATGTGAACTTGGAGCGGAAGGTTGGGGGTGGCTCTAAGGTACATTGTCATCTCTCATTTAAGTGTAGTCTAAGGAATGATGACTGAACAATCAAGAGGATCATCTCTGAGAAGCCAGGACTGCTTTCAGAGAGAGGAAAATTATATCCTAATATGTAATTATTAATGCTTTAGGCATGTTCCATGCTCACATATGGACATTTATCAGAATGGAGCAAAGGAAAGTACCAAGAAAGGGAGAATTATGCCCAATTCATTAGAGACTGGAATAACTAAGGGCACAGCACAGCGTCAACCCATTTTAGTATAACCCTGCTCTTGTTTTCTTCTTTCATCACTGTACAGCACAACCTACATCTAGTGTGAAACATGAATCTCAAAATATAAAATACATTCTTAAAGCAAAACAATATCCTGAGACTTCTTTATGTGGATTTGTTTTCTGCTTTCTTTTGGTTAAACAGGAGTATCAAATTGATTCATTTAGTTTGTTTCCTCTTATCAGCTGTTCTTCACTAGTTTATATTGCATTCATGCCCCCTGAAGGCTTTAGTTTTAGTACTTGTTTGTATCAGAAAGCATTTCTAAAAGAGGTTTGGTGGTAGTATAAAGTAAAAGTCCTTTTTCACTGGCTTCGTATGAAAGCAAACCTGTGCCTCTGTACACTTGGTTTTTTGTGTTTGTATGTAGTTCACTGCAAAAGCAGGTTAAAGAGAGATACATTCCTCCTGGGGAATAAGTAGGTCTAACAAACAACCCATGCAAAATAACTGTAAAATATGTATTTCCTGATGTGCAGAATGCCTAGGATAGCTACTGGCTGCTTGACACAGCATAGCAGCATCACAGAGGAGGCACAGTCTCTGCACAACTTTTCCATTCCCACAGTACTGCAGCATTGATGGACACATACCTGAAACAGGAAAAAAAATTAATTAATAGTGGTTTAGTCATTGACTTGCTTCTAGGTCAGCATGGCAGTTCATGACCCTGGCAATGATGCAACCACACCCTTGGAAGGTTCAGCTGTTGTTCAGATGCTGAGTACGGGGTCAATGTCTTGGTCCAAGAGAAAGGTGGCACTTGGTGGGGGCATGAAATGGTTGATTTTCAGGAAGAATTACTAGCTACCAAGCCAAAAATGTTTTTGCACACTTACTTAAAGCCCTGTGGTACATCTGCAAAAAATGCTACTTTTCCTTTCAAATTCTTTTAAAGTCACACGAAACCATGAAAACAAACAAAATACACTTGGGTGAATCCTCTTTTAAAATTAAAGACCATTATATCCTTGTATTGATTATAGAACTGTGAAAGCAGAACATTTGGAATCATACTTGCCAGTTTTTACTACTTATTGTACAAAACTAGGAAGGTTATTTTAATAGTTATTTAAATATTTACAAAGATATGTCATCTTATATATTTATACAGTTGGCAGTGATTTGCTTGTTGCTGTTTAGTGCCCTAGTAAGAAAAAAAGAAAAAACCACAACAGAACAATCCAAGCAAAAACCAGCAGATACTAATTCTGTAATTTTGTTACTTTTAGGATTATACTGGTGACAAATTCATTTGAATGGTCCTCGATATATCTAAGCACAGCCTATGAAAAGACCAATAAATAGCCCCACTATTTATTAATTTCACCAAACAGTGACTGTTCATTAATGGTCCAGAAGCTTCATAGCCCATAATAAACCAGGATCTTTCCAGACTGTAGTTTTTCCTGTACCTCTTATACAATCTACCCAGTGAACAGAGTCTAGCATATATCTTGATACCCTGACTCCAACATGCTTCTCATTCATATTTCTCATTTCATAGCAATGTTGAAATTACAGACCACCAGGTATTCTTCAAAAAGGATGTTGTTTTTATAAAGGTTTTTAATACTAACAATCATCAAGTAAAGGAATTATTATCACCAGTTATTGCCCTATTACACATGCTGTGTATTCAAGGCACTCACGCAGCTGTTCAATATTGTAGTATCTAAATATCACACAAGGAAAACTGTACACTAATGGAAGAGTTTTTAAGAGTGAAAACCAGAATATTTGTCTAACAAAAAAACTTCAGTGTAGGTTTAAATTAATGGTAATTGAGGTGTCTGGCTTATGAGACTCCGCAACTTGTCAGGCTGCTAGAATAATTTGTTATCATTCTCCGTATGTAAATCCATGCTGGATTTACATCCTGCCCTCCATAAGTGGAGGCTAGTTACCTCTCCGGGAGTCTTTCTATCTAAGACAGATATTACAGGATAACAAAAAACCAAACCAAAACAAAACCAAACAAACAACCAAAAAAGTTATGGAGCAAATCGTTTAACCTTACAGTAAAAGAATCAGCGATCTTGGAATTTTTTACAAGAGCAATCCTTGGCTTTTTCTTCCTGCAATAGTTGTGACAGAGCACTGATAGAGAATTCCTTGAAAAAGCAAATATGATAGATTTTTCCTCTTGGGACCAAATTTTTTACTACTGACCTTTGCAGAATTTGCTTAACAGAAAAACTGGGTCTGTATGATTTAATTTGTAGCTATACCATCCATGACCGAGAGTTTCTTTTCCTAAGATGAAAGGCACACTAACAGAACAGCCACCAAAAGCTTGCAGAGGGAATAGATGTTTTTTGCAGACCTTTCGTACCTTTCTTTCTTCTTTTTTTTTTTTCTTCTTTTCTGGGGGCAGGAAACAGAGAGGTTTGACGTGGAAATCTTCTAATAGTTTCTGAGTTCATGGGGGCACCTACACTACTGTCATAGTCCAGCTCTGGAATGACTTTCTGGAGCAAGTTTCCTGATTATTCCTCCTCACCACGTTTCAACTTGCAGGAAATGCACTCCAGAAAGATATCTAATACATCCCACTTATGAATGCACATTGAGCAGGAGGCAGCCAAGCTGGCATAGGAATAATTTTCAAGTATATGACATATGGAAGAAAAGAAACAAAAAAACCATTGGAAAGCAGACTTACAAGAACAAAGGTCATTTCCTCTGGGACAAGGATCACAGTACTTCATTTCATATGTTCTTGAAACCCTCTGAATAGTTTTAAAAGGAGAAAATTAATTCTGGTTTTCTTCCTGTGATTTGATTGTTCCTTCCGTAGTTTCAGAAAATAACAAGACATTGAGCTCAAGCAGGGAGTTATTAACACAATGGCAAACTTGCCAGCATGATTCTATTCAGGATTCTTTCCCACAAGGAAACAGTAATATTTTTTAGTATTATTTCAAAGATTTTCAAAATAGTAGATATAATATATTCCAGATTAGAAAATGATCCAGTCAGAACAAGTGTTTTCCCAGTATGGCCTAGCATGTCAAAGATTAGTTTCAAGACTTTTTCCCTGCCTTACTGATAGACACCTTGAACAATTCATTATATTACTGTGTCTCAGTTTCTTAAATTATGTAATGAAAATAATGATTCAAATCTACACTGAGAAGAGTTTTCAAGTATTAGTGAGTTCTTAAATTGTAATGCTCTGGAGAATAGTGCACATTTCATCAGTTGCATTTTGACAACTCAAATGACATTTAGAAGTTTTGGCCATTACTACAAATACAAAACGTTTAATACAAAACATTTAATGCAAAACATTTAAAGGTATACAATACTTAACTCCAAGAAAAGATATCAACAGGAAGTTTTATTTGGTCAGATTATTATGAAATATGTGTAACTGATGCACCAGTTAGAGGTCTGATGGATGAGAGGGTCAAGTGATGGAGGATGAGGGTTACTAGCACAGGAGAAACAGGAAGCTGCTACAAAAGGCCCAGAGGCCAAAAAGGTAGAAAATAAGATGAAAAAGTTTATGGAGCATAGAAGGAAAAAGGATTGGAACAGTTAGGAAGACAAAATTATCACAACAGTAAACTCTTCAAATAAGGGAACACAATCTGGCAGTATAGAACAAGAAGTTGTCTAGTGTAAACCGTTATAAAAGATTTAATGGTTAATTGGATCATGCATGTTATTAGGGAACCACTAAGGAGCAGATGTAAACAATACTACTATGATTAACTCTGCAGAGATAAATAGAAGAGGATAAATACAGTACACTTTGCAATGTCCCTTCTCTTTCTTTCAGCTTCATATTTAAGCCCACTTAATTTTAAGATCTCTCATTCCTCTTTTCAGACCTGTGTTTCAGTTGTTTCCAGACAGGCTCTCTGAAACTGCCTTGGGTCACCATTACAGCTTCCAGTTCCCTCTGCATTAGACCCTCCCCAGGACCATCAGTACATACAGAACTAGAAAACGGCAGATTTCTGAGGAAAATCTGGCCTATCCAAGGCAAAGCTGAAAACTATACCCAGCACCAAATCATGAGCTGGCTGCCACTGCATTCTAGCAATAAAGAAACCAAACAAAGGTTTCTTATTACATATTGTATTTTCATATTGTATTCATACTTCCTTATTTCTTTGAAAATGATAGTGTTTACAAAAATTAAATGAGAGTGACCTGAAAATGTCTGTAATTAATAGAGCAGTAGAAAAAATCAGAACATAAACAGAGACAAAACAAGAGCAGACATGCAAGTTACAGAAAGGCTAAAATGTGTCTTGTGGATATCAACTGAAAATAATAGTTTACCATAGTGCAAGATCTCTATTAGAAATACAATCCACTGTTAAAGTCAGAAACCATGGTATTTCCTGTGACAACTAGAATGTCAAATAGCTCATCATAATTTAAATTTAACTACTGGATATAATAAACACACTGTTTGAATATGTATGTAATGTTCTCACCACAGTAGCATAGTTTTGCCAAAACATCTTGGTAAACAGCAATTGTTGTTCTGGCGTAACTACTGTTCTGTTTCTTCACCAACTGAAAATTATTTACTCTATTATTTATGTTACATTTTTGGCTTTAGAAGTTGTGCCAAAAAAAAAAAAAAGCAATCAACCTGTCATCTTTCACATTTTAAATATCCAACAGTTTATTAGAACCATAATCTTCTGGGGAAAAAAAAAGAATGGAAATTTTAAACATACAAACATACCCTTGATAGAAATCAAGGGAGGCAGCAGTACTCATGACTTTACTCTTTGCTGTTGGTGTGCTACCAAGAAACAGAACCAGCTGCCACTTCTTTTCAATAAAAATACTCTTCACAAACCTTAAAGAATCAAGCTTTATGCATACAATAAATAATGCAGCATTTTCAAGTGCAGAATGTACTAATATGAAAGCTACAGAAAATCCTCCTCCATAACGAGAGGTAAATTGCATACTGTTTATCAATTTCTTTGATCCCATTTTAACTGTGGAATCTCATATTTGCCATGGAGGGTTCTTAGAAGCCTTAGATCTACTTTAACTTTGCATGTGACATTTTTATCTCACAACAGATTGAAAGAAGGACTTTTGTGATCACATAGGACGACACACTGCAATCTGCACCATACCTAAATCTCATCCTACACTGGAAGAGAACTCCTACACTGTCCTCCTTGTTCAAGCCTTACGAAAAACACAGGTTGACTGCTTGGTGAACTGAGAGCTGGAAAACCACAGCCATTGCTTTTGATTCTTTACAAGCCTAACTTCACACTTCTGTTTGTATTTAGCTTTATAGAAACTTGCTCTCTTCAGGCCTTATTTACTAAAACATTATTTAAAAAACTTCTATTTCTCCAACTCCTTTATGTCCATTTCCCACTGTTGTCAACATATAAATACAGCCCCTCATCATGGTCTGTCAACTGCCAGCACCTCCCATATCTCCCAGGAAAGAAGAGCTTCTTACACATGCTGTTATTGTCTCACTCCTCACATCCCCTTTGCTTCTTGAAACTTACTCCCTTGTCTGTTTTCTCAGACTTCCCTCCCTCATTTTATGGAATGTTAAACAAGATATTCTACAGATTCCCAGTGATCAAGTAGTATTTTGCATCTCCAAAGCAGTCACCAACACCTACAATTCAACACACACTTCTATGTTTTCTGCCAAATGTAAAAACCTCAGAAGGTCCCAAAATTACAGAGTGCAACTTGCATTAACCTCATCATATGGCTACAGTTTTGTTTCCTCAAGATGAAGTGTTGTCTTAATAATTCATAAACTTGATTGCAGATAATTTTTTTTATACCTTTTAAATTTTTGTCACATGTTACTGACTGCCACTTTGGTTTTATTTGCTGTTAGGACAATCAATAAAAAAATCTATATTGTGTAAGCTTTTGCATCCAAAGGAGATATTTCCTTTATATCTGTCTAGAATGATTTCACAATTATGTGACTGAGAAAATACAAACATTTCAAAATACTTCCAGTACTTCTTGCATTTCTTTGTGTTCTTTCAATCATCACTGCACCATAGGACTGTACTGAGGAGATCTAAAGTAGGCTTTTTCCCACACTGCTTGTATTAGTCTTGTCTGTAATTTGGAGACCAGTGGTCAGTTTCTAAGCTGTTGCAGGATTTTAAATTTCCTACAGACCATAAGCTCAGCTCTGATGTCTTTTAGAGCATTCCATTCTTGGTCCAGTACTGCTCCTAATCTACATGCTGGCACTTAGAGGACAAAGTCATTGGCAGTGTCCCTGCACGGATGGTGATACTCCACTTATCTTTCTTTAACACCTTCTGTCCCTCAGGCATTTTTATTGTTCTTAGGTAGTTTGCCTGATCTCTACTAGCAGATGTGTTGTAACATTTTCCATCTAAATTCAACGAAAAAAAAATTAAAAGCATGTTCTTCTTACTGGCAAAGTTTGTTAAGTTGTTATTTTTCTCTTTAGTATATAACCAATCCTGTATCGAACATTCAGTCTGAATAAGAAAAAGAGGGGAGAGCTGCTAGTCTGGTGATTGATATTTAAAGCTTATGACCATTCTGTTAACTCATCTTTTATCTTGATATTGGTATCTTGGGCTGGACTTGTATTTCTTACATGAAGGCAGCTGTGAACCTGCCCATATTTCCAAACCTAGTTTTTGACACAGTGGAGCTTATAAAAAATGATTGTTGCCTGTGTCTCCTCTGGATCTTTTTAAATTATTTATATTCAACAGTACAGTTCATCTCTGGTTCTACAGAGGAGACATGAACAACATGTCTGCATCCCAATTTTTTTAAACAGTGTACAAAATAGACCACAAGTCCAAGAAGAGATTGACAGAAGGAAAACTTGAAGCTATGTCTACTAATAGAAAATGTATGGCTCACTTGTGTCACACAAATGGGCTAAAACAAGATACTCTTGTTAGAGCACTCATAGTACAGCTAAGGCAACCATATGCAGCAGAGTTTAGTCCACACATTGATCCCTTTTAGTGCTTTGACTATCAGTACATAGGACATTTGTCTTGCAATGTAGTAACAAGAACTATTACACCTACTCTTTTTTCATGCCTTTTTTTACAAAGCTTTTTCAGTAAGTGTTGTGCTAGTCAGTTCTGTTGCAGGTGACTAAATGTGCTAATTAACACTAATAAAAAGATTTGTGAGGCTTGCTTCAGTTACCATTCTCAAGGATAAGAAATTATCTGACAATGAACACATGAAGTAGAGTACCACAGGTATTAGCAGCACCAAAAAAGAACAGTAGACTCATGAGTCTGATCCAAACAAAGAGTTAAAACGTGTTTTGTCTGCAGCATTCTTCCATTGTTATCTGCGGCCTGAAAATGAGTGAGAACATGCTGGAAAACTGAAGAAAATAAACAATGACATGCAAGGACAGCACTGAAGGAAACAGCTAAAGAGCTGTTTGAAAGCAACGTGGAGACCAACAATGAATGTTCTTGCAGAGAAGAATTACAGAAGCCCAAATCTTCTTGAGCAAGGGTTCCTATTCTTTTGAATTACTCCACAATGGAGAAACATCAGCATTGTGCACACCACTGAAGTGCTTATATTCCCCTGTGAATAAGCATTGCCTTTTAAGATGCTTTAACAAATAGAACCTGCAAACTATCACTAGCACAAACATTAGTTTGACTTGTTTAGCAACAGATTATAAATTCCTTCTCACAATGTGAAAGGGGAAAAAAAGGTTTAAACTGAAAAAAAAGAAAAATCCTGACATTTAGGTAAGTTTTCTGCCTTTTTAGATATAGGTTCAAATATGCATTTCTGTATACTTAACAGTTTCTTAAATATGTGAAAAACTCTGTGCTTTCCATGAGCTGACAAGAAATGAATGGAGAGTTGTCAAGGAAATTTCTGCAGTACTGTTGGTTCTATCCTTTTCTGTGACAGCATATGGATGCCATTCCCAGGCTTTGACCTCCCTTTCAACTGTTGCACTCAGCTGTGAAAAGAAAAAGAATTTCTTTGTCCAATTGCTTAAAACATATTAAACAAATGAAACAGGAAAAGAAAAACACATTAGCTTCTAAAATGGCTAGATTTTATAAAATTAGATTAGATTTTATGAGTGCTAGCATGGCCCTTAGAATCAGAAAACCAGTGCCCATTTTCCATTTTTATATCAGTACAGCACATTGAAAATTATAAATAGCATCAACACAAGAATACAACTATATTTTCAAAGATGTAACAATCTTCTTTATCATTCATACATGTGAATATACATTTTTCATGTCCATGATTTTCATCTTAGAAGCCAGAAAATACAGTCAATTCCAACAATGTCACAAATTGCAGTGTCATCACCATTATGAAAATTCAAGCACAGAAACTTCTACTTTAGAGAAGTATATTCATCTACGTCCATGCTGTTTTAAAGCATCTCATAACTGTTGATGATGATTGCAGCAGCCTGTCAGTGATTGGCTTCAGCAAAAGCCATCTGGATGGGACATGGCAGAATAATTTCCCCCACCATTTCAAAACATACTTGCAGCTGAGCTCTTCTTCTTTTCAAGGCAAGAAAGTAGTTGAATGCTTCTAACATAATAGATTGTCAACATCCAATTTATTTATTCCATACAGTATTTGAACATATTGCATACCACATAAGCTCCACAGTTTACATTTACTAACAGATGTTTTTCTTTCTGGAACAGATGGTATATTGAGTGTACTGTGATATAATTCACATTTGCATTATCAGTCATGAATGCTAATGCACTCCATAAACTGAGTTTTGTGTTTTGATATTTTTAATAACCATAACCTCTTTGTAAAAATCAGTTAGTTTGATAATACAATCAG
This sequence comes from Scytalopus superciliaris, assembly GCA_013400415.1. Lineage (NCBI taxonomy): Eukaryota > Metazoa > Chordata > Aves > Passeriformes > Rhinocryptidae > Scytalopus > Scytalopus superciliaris. The sequence goes on from VXBX01009921.1 coordinate 764,858, forward strand.
GGAACCAAATTTCTTTTTTCAGTTGCACAGAAAAGTAAGATTTTTCTTATATAAAGGTAAGATTTCTAAAAAAAACCCCCAAGAATAAAAAGGAAGTGGCAAGAGTGGTAACAGTTTGTTATTACCCTTGTTTGATCTGTGCATATTCAATTTCAAAGCTGGAACTACCTTTGTAATAATTCTTCATTTCTAAGCTATAAGCTAATTTTCAGTAATACATTCTCAGCAAGAAAACTGGAAAAACGTGCTTTATTAAGTCCTCACAGGCATTAATAAAGTGAAATAATGACAAGCTGAACAATACATTGCTAGATAACATTAGTAACTTCACTATTCTTAGGCATGATAATTTTTTTTTTTATTTAGCAGAATGCTAATTTAAAAAAAAATCAAAATTGTTTTGGATTTTATTCTCAATTTACATTATTTTTCCCATTATTTTAGGATCCTGGAATCTAGAATGTCATCAAGAAGTGTCTGGAATACCCTGTTCAGTAACTTCCTAAAAGGGATTGGGGCTACGGTAGTGTTATACAAATAGTGGGGGGGGGGCAGGAAACCAAAAACAAACAAAAACACCACAAAACAAACAAATCAGAAACCAAACCAAACCAAACAAACAAAAAAAACTCAACTCCAGATCAAAGAAAGGACATGGCAGTGAAAAGACCATTGGTTGGATGTGGCACAGCAATTCCTAATAATATTTCTTGATCAGCTTTGTATGAAGATCAAAAGCTAAAAACAAGAGTTGTGCATTTTACAATCAGAAGTCCATACAACAGAAAGAATCTAAATCACACATATAAAAACCTAAGAGTTTTAAGCTTAAAATTCTGTTCCCTCAGAGAACCCAGTAGCATACAATGATTGATATATGAGCATAATCTTTTGAGACTGCTGTCTCCGTTTGCTTTTAGATAAATTATTTGCAGTGAAATTCAACTAGTACTCAACATCATATGGCTGTTTGAGTGATCTTTTAGAAGAGCTAAAAAGGGAAAATGAACAGTTGTCCTGTTGCAATAGAAATAACTGTCAATTCTATTTGCTTCTTTTAAAAGGAATTGCTGAGATTATAGTTTCTGGAAGTTGGATACTTTTGAAGATACCATTCTCCTTTTCTCACAGCAAGAAATTGTTGCTTGTCATAAGCAACTAGCTTGCAACTAGCCCATTGAGATAGATGTTTTTCATACCAAAAGCCATTTGATTTTCATGAACACTATTCATTTAATGTAATATGCTTCAGCTCTCAAGTGGGCCTCCATTATTGTTTTATAAATATTACAACCTTATCTTAAAAATTGTAACTCATAAGAGTTCATTGTTATTAATTTTTGTTATTCTTTCCCATTTGTCTGTGTCTAATTTGTCCTACCTTGTACATCAAAGTTTTTGTCAGGGATTTAATCTGTACTTATTGGGCATGAGAAGTATTTGCTTCTAGGGGGATTTACTACACCTTATTGAGATTCTTCTTTTGATTTCTCAGGGACTGGAATAATTGTAATATGAAGTTCATCACTGATGGGTCTAATAATCTTCATACCTGTTCATCCCTCCATTGCATTAGAAAAATCTTTATTCTCTGTTCAGCCTTTCTTCTTTTTAAAAGCTTGAATCCTTGATTTCCTAGTAATTTTGTATGATCATTAAACTTCAGTTCAGATGTTTCTTGGAGGCATTTTTGTCTGGTGTGTAAGCTTTAATGTATAGTCATTTGTCATTCAGTGTAGACTGTGTTTGAAGCCATCTGTCACTAAATCTCACAGTGGAGGGTCCCGCTCAGTTTCTTTCTCACTTGGGTGCTTTTGAAAACCTTTCCCTGCACACACACATGTACTAGTGGGGCTTGCAGCACATCTTTTTAAATATATAGTTCATTAGGCCCCTTTAGTCACATTTGATAGAAATTTGGTTAAAGACGTTCAATATGCCACTTCTGGTCATGCATGGTCTAGGTCCTTAAGGTAAAGAAAGGCCTTGTGAGCCCCTTCAACATGGAGGAGGGGAGCACTTGTGCTGTGGTTGACAGCAGAGTCCTTCAGATACATGTTCTCTCCCCCTCGTAAAGTCAGACCTAATGGAGGACAAGGGGTGAGACTTAATGGGAGAAAAATAACTGTATTCCTTCTGTAATTATGATGTCTTGCCAGAAAAGATACTGGTATTTGGCTTCTTTTTTAAGTGTTGGTATCATGAAGTGTTCAAATTAAATCATCCATCATTTGTCAAGAGCCCTGCAACAGCTATGGCCCTGCAACTTGTCTGTAAGGGTTTCCAAAACAACCACTTCCCACTCACATAACACCAACACAAAATATACCTTCTAGCAGCCTTTAACACATCTAAAAACATACTGTAAAAGGCCAAAAGACAGATAATTATGTCTCTGATACCTTAGTTTAGTTTAAAACATAGAAGCCAAATTCCTATATCATAATATAATTTAAAGCACAACCAAAGGATTTCAGGATCACTGGAAGCAGTAGATCCTAGCTATCCTCTCAGCACTGTCTCTTTGATCTTTGAATGTCAGAGGAGTGCAAAAGCATGAGCCACTGTGTGTTGAATTGTGGGATTCATAAAGGACAGATATGGAAGCCACAGGCCCAGTGGTCTTTCAACCCTTCCTTAGGCTACTAAAAATTGGCCACTTTCAGACTTGTATCACCAGCCACTGTTTCCAACTGCAGAAACTGCCTAGTCACACAATTATAGAATCTCATCAAGCTTCATTTTTGAAGTTATATCTACCCAACTGTGAAGACAATTCCAAATCATCTCTCTTTTAGTGGTTACAAATACACAAAGATTATTATTTTATTTTCAAAGTGCTGGGATAAGGTTTCTATCATTTGTTCTTTCTTTCTCCCCTAGTGTTGCAACCACAAAGTTTTTGAATATAATCTACATGTCCCCAGCAGAAAAATCACCTATTCTTTGAAACTGGAGATTTTCTTGTTATTTTTCTATTGTATCTTAGTGCATAGCTTTCTGAGCATAAAGACATTGAAGCTGACAGAAAACTTAGGATAATTTGGATATAGTATATGAATGTATCTCAACAAGTAGATGAAACAATGCTACTCCTGCTAGAAGAGCTTCCTTTATTTAATAAAAATGCTTCTGAATTTGCTTCATATAAGTGCTGTTACCTTATAACTTCAAATTGTGGCAAAAGTTCTGGGAAGCTTTGCCATTTCCAAAAATGTTGATTTTAGCAAGAATGGAACACAAAAGGAAATATGCCATGTATCATTGTTTTTTTCTGTCCAGTCACAAAGGAACTTGAATAAAATGCCTGCAACAGTTAAAAAAAAAAGGTAGCTTGTTTTTCAGATAAGTGTGTTTACTTACTAAATCACAGCAAAATGGGAGCCTTTGTACTTACTGAAGACATGACCTCTCTGCCCATGGTCATTCACAAGCTGCAGGTATGATTGATTCTCATCAGCCAAGGGATATAACATTTCTTGGAGGCACCTAGGCTTCTGGGATATGTAGTTCAGTATTCCCCCCAATGCAATCCATATGGTTTGTCTTATTACCAAGAGTACTTGAGAATACTATTTGTTTGGAGGCATTTGCTGAAAACTAGTATTAGATTTTATGGGTTGTCTATAATACACATTCATTGAAGAAGTCATTAAATATATATTTTTAATCAAGTATCCTGGAGGGGTCTGAGCAGCATTGAAGAGCCTTTTCCAGTTATCATTTGACATTGTGTGAACGGATACCTCTGATTGGCTTTAGCAGAGGACCTTAGGTCAGGGTGGCACAACGTACATGTATTCCACATAACATTCAAAAAAGGAAATGCGTTGTGATCTAACCCCGGCCAGCAGCCAAGCTCCACCCAGCCACTCACTCATCTCCTCATCAGCAGGATCAGGGAGAGAATTGGAAGGGTAAAAGCTGGAAAATTCATGGTTTGAGATAAAGACAGTTTAATAGAGAAAGCAAAAGCCACACACAAGCAGAGCAAAGCAAAGCAAAGCAAGGAATTCATTCACTGCTTCCCATGGGCAGACAGATGTTCAGCCATCTCCAGGAGACCAGGGCCCATCATGTGTAGGGGTTACTTGGGAAAACAAACACCATCACTCCAAATGTAACCTTCTTACTCTTTCTTCTCCACACTGTATATGCTGAGCACGGTGCCATATGATCTGGAATATCCCTTTGGTCAGTTGGGGTCACCTGTCCCGGCTGTGTCTCCTCCCAACCTCCCCTGCAGCCCCAGCCTCCTCACCAGCGTGGCAGCACAGAAAGGCCTTGGCTCTGTGTAAGCCCAGCTCAGCAACAACATCTCTGTATGATCAACCCTGTGTTCAGCACAAATCCAAAACACAGCCCCATACCAGGCTGTGAAGAATATTAACTCTACCCCAGCCCAAACCAGCACATCATGCAAACCAAAAAAATGCAAAGACCGGGGAGATGAGGGACAAACAGAAGTTGCCAAATAGTTTTTGAGGTTTATGTTTTTAATGTTTGATGCTTAGGCTGACATTCTAGCTGCAAATCATTACAATGTCAAATACTGGCAAGAGGAGCTAACATGGTGGAGTAAAATGGAAATGTGGAACAAATTATCATTGATTTGGGAGTCTATCAAAAACAGGCACTAGAGCAATCCCCTTGTAAAGACCTAAGGATGATGTGAGGCAAAACATGCACAGCAAAATTATGGCAGAGATACAGTACACCTGAAGACACACTTCATATATTCAAATATCCAAATTTTTAGTTAAAAATAAATAGACCAAATCCAAAGTTAGAATTTGAAAGACTAAATACATAATACTACAAATCATACAAAAGAGGCTTTAAATAGGCACCAGACTATTCATCCTAAGTAAACTAATTACTAAAAAGGGAATTCTAACCATGTCTGTCAAAGGATCTTTTTTCCTAAGGAGCCTCATCAGCTAAAACAAGTTATATCTGATGCATCCTGATTAAAATAAAAGACACCTACACAGCAGGGATAAAGACTGCTTGGTCTTCCTCTTAAGGAGAAAGGTTTTCAGAGCTGTCTGTCTTCATTTGTTTATGTGGCTTCAATTAACCTTTTAGACCCAGGACTTGATTATTTTAACTGCAGTTGCCAAAGAAAACTGTATAACAGAAGGAGATAGCTGTTCAAAAAGTGAAAGAATACATTTCATACTAAGGAATAAGATGGTCTCAGCCAAGAAAGCCAACCAATTCTGCTCAAAAACGGTAGAAAACACATTTGATTTGGGGATTATAAAACATGCAGATCTTTAGGTTTGGTGGGGTTTTTTAACATTCTGGAGCTTGTTTATGAAAAGTAGCAACAGTTCTCAGATTTCCAGTAATTTGCAGAAAGTCTGTATGACTTCAGCTGTATGAGTATTTAGGTTGCCTGGATTTGCAATTTTTTAAAGATGTATAGATAGAATTAGCTCTTCCTTCAAAATATTGGTTCTTTAGACATTAACTACATTACTACCCACCAATCTAAATCCATCTCATTGCTTTTGCCTTGAGAGATTATTTGACAAATTATAAATTACTGCAAACCATGAAAAAAAAAAAATGGTGGCTTTCTTTTTAGCTTTTACCTTTTTCCCCAGAAATAGAGTTACTGATAATTTTTAGAGAGTGAGTCTGTAGATGTTTATAAAATCAATGATCCTTTTCCACTCACTACTTGCCAAATTGTCTTGGTGTAGAAGCAGGGTAGGAGGGACAGGCATTTTAAAAAAAACAGCCTCCAGAGACTTCACAACTGAATTAGTTTGATATGATTTGTTTCTGATGAATAAGTTACCAATAACTTACCACTTTATTTTCCTTTGGGTGCTCAAAAAATATAGCCTATTAATCATCCTAGCAATTTAGGAGATATTAAGTGCACTGATTTGAAATTCTCTCTTCCTTTCCTCCTATAACAGACATTGGTCTGTTCTTGTTTGCCCTTTTTCAGGCCCCAAGGCCTCACCTGTCCTTCATGAGTTCAGAAGCATCGTTACCATTGACTCCAACAGTTCCACCACATTGTAGGGGGTTTTCACTAGCTCGTGGATTCAGATATGCTCAGCTGGTAAAGCTTTTATTTCCTTTAACCTGTTCCACCCCTGCTGTCCTATATGACTTTTATCTGTTCTTTTAACTTCTACCTTTTTCAGTCTCAGCTGACTAGCACCATTAAGAACTACTGAAAAGATTACAGGGTTGAGACTGTTCAGAACTGCAGGACTAGATTTAATTGATGCAAGAAGTATCATGTTATGACTCAGAGTTTATTTACTAAAACCAGAATTTCTGCTTTTCTAGTTCTGCAGGTGCATGCACAATGGATTATCCTGTATGTGGTACTGACTGGGGAACCAGCTTCTTCAGTGAAGGTGCTCATAACAAAACTACCTTCTTCATGGTCAAACCATCCTGGTCACCGACTTTGTTCTTCTGTTTAACCCCCTCATTTAACAGTTCCATAGCTTTTTATAATAGTTGATTCAGTGAGTAATCTGTAGGATGTATTCTAACTAAACCTCAGAAAAACTGAGGGAAATGAAAGAACAAAAGTTATAAGCTGTTTTCTTCCAATCTTGAAGAAGCGGACAGATCTTGTGTTGGTATCTTCTCCCTTACAGGTGGATTAATCATAAGTGATGTACAGGCAGACAAGATGGCAATTATTTATTTATGTGGAATTTAGAATGTTTCATATTTCCTCTGTGGCTTGAAGTATGCAGAAACAGCACAACTGGAATGTGTATTTTCTGATAAATGTTAGCTAAACAGAAAGAATATTCAGAAAAGTTACCAGATCTTTTCTTCTTTTCCACTAGGACTAAAAAATGCTACTGCTATGTAAGTGTCAGCATCCTGATGCAAAACACACAGAGAAGCTACTTCATACATCAGCACCATAAAGCAGGAAGCAATGCCAGTGCTTTATAGCTGGAGCAATTTAGAAAGTAGCATTGTATTTTCAGCTCAGTTAGCAAAACTGCACTTAAAGAAGATGGTTTTATTGACACAGGCAAGAAGCAAATTCCTGCCATTATCACATTTTTTTACATCCCTGCCTGAGGTTTTAGGATAGTTTATGATGCAGTCCTCTGTAAGTCCATTCCCTAGTTGAAAGGAACGAGTAAACAAATTCAGCATACTTTTTCTGAGTATCAAATATTGTTTGAATATGGGAAGGCTTTACTGTCAGCAATAACTGTTGTGCATAGTCCTGTCACTGCTGTTCATTCCCAATCATGTCAAAAGGTGTAGTCAGCCTCAAATGAGGAAAGAAAAGTTCAGACTTTTAAGGAAGAAAATTACTTGAGCATTCTTGGTCTTCTTAATCACCTTTATTCTACAAATGACTGTTCAGTAAGCACTTCATGTCCTAAAGCACTAAATGCTTGTGTTCATAAAAGTATAACTGTATCACAAATTCTTCATCACCATTATAATCACAAAAGCTACCTGGGCATTTTTTGAAAGCAAAGTACTTCGTAGGATTATTTTTATCAGAATGCCTGTCACGTCTCAGGTGAATTTCTGACTAAAAAGAGGGAATACTATCCTAGAACAGCCAATAGCCAATAACTCAGGTAAACTTTCATTCCAATGCATATATATCTACTAATAAGTAAATTTCCAGCTATCTAAGTTGAGCACAGATAATTGAAAGCTTTCATTCCGGACAGTTACCAGCCTGACAGTTAAAATAGTTGTTTTCATGAAGGTTGTAACTCAAATTCCTGATTGAAGGCCATCATACCACATAACCTGAATTGTCTTTAGTCTAAATCAGTACTCCAAATTTATACTATTTTTCTGCACAATTGAAGCTTAGTATTGAGTTATTCCACTTTTCCTTTCAAAATCCCTTTCTGTGAAATGTTTTTTAACTCTCACTGAATTATCAAGTTGTTTACAGCCCTATCTGGAGAAATATTACAGCTGAAGCCTCAAGTTGCTGAGACCACAAAGTAGGTCCCGACTAAGTCATTAAGCCTTATATAGAGTAGCAATTTTGTATATGGATTCAGCAAAATACTGAAGAAATTCAGTTAAAGGTAAGCATACATTTCAGTAATCTTTCAACTCAGCTCAAATGTTTTGAATTATTTAGGTATTGTAATAGCTGGCAATTTAAAAAGCAAGTATTGTTCACAGGAATGTTAAATTCCTCTCAGAAGCAGAAATCTCACCAGTTCCAAGTTTTCCCCAAAAAACAAGCTCTTACTGCTTCCATGTAGAAACTTCAAAACTAGAACAGAAAAGATTGAGAAAGATTCTGAAAAGCTTAAACTTTGTTATGAACGTTACCATGTTCAAATATCTTCTAATATATATTTAAATTTTTGTAGTTGTCATAGAAACACATTGTATTTTTTATATATCTCTAAGTCAGGCTGCAATATGGGCAGAGAGTTGCTATCATTTGATGAATGTACACTGGCAAATCATTTTAAGCATTCCTTTCCCATGGTTCGACATAATCCAAGCCAAGATGTGCAAAGATTTCTTCCTCACTTCCAGCTTTGAGAAAGATCCGCTGTGAAAAAATTAAAGAGGAAGTCAATAAGGGTGTTAGACAGAAATTTCAATTGATGTTTTTTGCTGTTGAAAAGGAGGTAATTTTTGACAGCTCTAACCATTGTATCCTCTGTAGGATACAGACTTCATCAGTGTGTCAACCCTGAATGTGAAAGCAAGTTAAAATAAAATGTTAAAGCTGCTTGATGTTTTCAGTTCTAATGACTACTTTAAAACTTTGTTGTGATTTAGTTTTTGAAGACTCTGTGCACAAGTATTAGGACAAGAACTCAAATCCAACCTTCATTTCCTTTCTATGAGGGTCAATAGCTTGACTTTCTTCATAAAATCATCAGTGTTTTTCTTTAAATTAATTTAGTAATATTCTCTATAAGTGCATTCAAGATGATTTGATGGTTCCACTAATAATGCATAGCCAAGCATTAAAAGCATCAATTTTTTATTTTTAACACACACACACACACACACACACACACACACCCCTACCTAATGAATGTTTTACAGTAAAATCCAGTTTTGTTTTTTTTTTCGTATCTGCACTTCTCATAGTACAGGATAGTATTTTCACACAGGAACAATCTAAACCTACCTCCCTTATGGTCACTGATACAGTAAAATATAGTAAATAGCCTTATGCATTCCTTTCATCACTGAAGTATAAAAGTAATTAAAATAGCTGCTAATGTAGGTGAATATTGAAACAGTGAACCTCACACTATAGAGGAGTTTGGAAGCAAGAAAAAACTCATGTCTATTCAAACAGAATACTTAATACTAAGTCTTCATCACTGTTCAGCTCTGAACAATCTCAAAGTCCAGTGTCATGAAAACTTCAGGGTTAAGCATCTCAATGTTCTAGATTTGCTTTATATTGTGAAAGAGGAGATGCTGCCCAGAGAACCCACTAATAAATCCTTTGAGTCAGGAAAATCTCTGACTACGGTAAAGTTTGGGAATATGTGTGCCAGAACCTCTGCTTTCTCAGCGGCAAAGCTGTGTCTCCAGAAGGGCTATGCTGGCCACTATATCCATGGGAATGGGTAAGGAAAAGGAGCCCATAACTATATCAGAGCAGGCCCATGGTATAGTGGAACAACTTCTGACACCAGAGGTTCACAACTGTGAACAGACAAATCAAAGCTGTGTCTGCAATAATAAGGATTGCTTATAAAGCATAGAAAAATGATACTCATTTTCCCTGGGAAATTCAAACATCAGATTCTGGAATAAAAGGAACCTACAAATAATATTGACCAATGGAAAACTGTTATTTTTTTCATACAGATAAAAGCAGAAAACAATGACGAAAATCAGATATTGAACAGAATAAAATAAAAGGATGCTAACTGAATAACAATACTGGGGATATTTCCTCAACTATTGCCTGAAAGGACAGGATTTTAGGGATTTTTTTTTTCTTTCTCTTTTGCTGTTACTGACAACAAGAGGGCAATCCATACACCTGCAATACTGGAGGGGGGGAAAATAAATAAAAAAAAAAAAAAAAAAGAAAAAAGTAAAAAAAAATTTACACTCATGGAGATGTTACAGACATTCTTTAATAAAAGCTCTTCATATCTCTGGACCCCAAATTGCATCCCATTTCTTTTGTTCTGTCTGTTTATGTTTTCCTGCAAGCTATACTCATTTCATTTGCTTGACAGGGAAAATTTCTAATACAAAGTATCTGATCCTCAGTACCATTCCCAGCAGCTACAAGCCATGTTTCTAAGTGAATTTCTAGCTGGTATCTGCCAGCTGCTTTCACAGTGTAAGTGTTATTAATGTTAATCATGACCTATGATTTTCCTTCTATGTCAATCTATGCAGAGCTTATACAGTGATGCAAATTTGATTATTGCATTCATTACTGTTCCTTCTTGCTTTTTTCTTTTCTTTTTTTTCAAGAAAAGTAATGAACTGCTTGCCTGGTTGTGATTCTTTTTCATCTTCTTACTAATATTCTGCAGATCCAAAACATGCCCCATCAACATCAATCAAATGTACAAAAAGCAATGTGCTGGAGCAGCTGGTATCACTCTTCTCTTATCCCATTTAATCAATTCTGTTATTTCAATGGATGTAAATATTACATTTGTGGTTGCAAACATGACCATTAACTACACCTAATGTAAAACAGCTGCAATCCAAATGTTTTTTTTTATATTAATTGCTACCTCTTATTTTTCATTTTGGCGTTAATGATCAATAATACCTTTCATCAAAAGAAAGCAGAGAGTAAGACACAGAAGACACCACTTTATGATATCCTAACTGTCAAGGCCAAAGTTAAAACAGATATTTTATTACTATTGTCACTTGGTTTCATGTCACATTTTAATATGATGAAGCCAGCTAAACAAAACCATTACTTAATAAAGTAGAATTCTAGTTTTATTTATATAACTGAGCAATGGCCAACAGCACAGCCTTCTTGAAAAGCACACATTTAATTGGATTCCGAGTAGACTGATATCCTACTGTTTATCGCCAAATGGCTTGGTAATAACAGTATGTTGCAAGATACCAAACTGAGTAAGTAATCTATTATGCTTGAATAATATTATAAATAAATTTTAGCCTGTCACTGTAGCATTTCATTACCATTTGCCCCATCTTAAGATGAACTTTAAAAATTGGTTTGAATACAAATAACTCAACATAAAAGCTAGTACCACACAGTGCCCTTGATGAAATGGGATTTTATGGTTCTGAACCAGCAGAATCTGCCGGAGGGTGAAGTACTCTGGGTTTGTATTACAATGTATGTACATGTGCAATCCATTGTTCTGAAGATGAGATACATGGTGGAAATTTGACTAACTGCTTTCTTTAAGTCCTTATAATCCTTGGTATTAGCTGAGAAATAATAATTAAGCATGAAGTTTCCTAATCGATTACTGACACAGCTCTGCTTTATAAACAATTTGAACATTTATTCTTAAATAAATCACAGCCAAATTGTGCCCTTTAAAAGACCAAATAATTTTCTTCTGTACCCCATTTTCCCTACTCTTTTCGTAGTCCTGATTTTTACTTGCTTTACAGCTGTAATTCATGAAGAATGCAGTCATACTTTAATGGATTTCATTATCCACTGGAAAACTATGACATTGTGTAGGAGGCACACCCCCTCCTTTTGCAAAAGACCCTGAAGGGCCATAATCACTAAGGTCTGACTGGACTCCTTCTGACATACTATTACATCAAATAAATTGGGGGAGGGGGGCGGAGAGAATATTGCCAACAGTATCTTGTTAACAATTTACAAAAACCTTTGATACAACTTTGCTTCTAGACAAGCATCTGGGATGTCATTAACATACACATTTATTCTAACCTTTTCTGTGTTTCCAGGATTGTGTCACATACTTTAAAATGGCAAATTCTTACATAGGGTGTTTAGGGATTTTGTAATTTAATTTTTTGTGTTGTCTTACTGATTTTCATGTTGTTTTACATGTGACACCTATTCACATCAGTTTAATTACCTTAATATTTCATTTCCTTTTTAAAATCATTAAGATTAAAATACAATGGCAATATGATCATATCTAACTTTGTAGTTCTTCCAGTATACCAAATGATAAATGCCAAGCAGTCTAAACCCCCATCACTTTACATGTCTGAAATTATTACAGAGACTGCAAGCATGACAATGATAAATGAACAACAGACAAGAAGCGGACACAATGTCATTTGCAAATTTGGAACTTAACTGTTCATTGTGGTTGGACAGAGTCCATTCTAAAAATAAGTTTTGTGACTAAAGTCAGTTGTAGATGAATGATGATGATAACAGGACTTGCTTTGTTAGCCATAATAAAAGATACCACAATGCACCTTAAATTTCTTAAACATTTCTTTGTCACTTTAGCAACATCTTCACAAGTCATCACTGATGCCGTGTCAATTGAAGATTTTTATTTAAAGGTAATTGGGACTAATGAAAAGATGCTGCTGCTTAGATTCCTTGCAAAAGCTTCTGAGATGTGAAAGCCCTTCTTTAGATATGAAAGGCCATGGCATTCAGTGAAGCAGAGGACCATAACACCAGACCCACAACTGACAGAATATACTATGATGGCTTACTAGATTAAAAGTACTATGATGGCTTATTAAATTAGTAGCACAAAGCTATTAAATTGCTCACACTCCCTTTATCTCTGATCCCTCTTGCTCAAATAGCATTTGTATCCTTGGAAAAATAAAAGTGCCTGTTAATTAAATTAATAAAGTGAGCTTACAGAAACAATTGTGAAGGCTGAAACATTAGTAATCCATCAAATAGCAAGCACTTTCCACACGATTAGCGATGGGAATGTACCTGAATGCTTATCTGACCTGAATGTTATCCTCTCTGTTCTCTGCCACTGAGCCACTTTTGCTATAACAACTGGTGATACACCACCACAGCACACAGGTCACACCAGCACTGCAGAGACTTTTAGGAAGCTGCTGTGTTTACTAAATCAGCCTTTTATGTTGCATACCTTGCAATGTAGGTATACGTTTCACTAGTTTGTGGCTTTAGATTATATTGACCTAAACTCCCGCTCACCATGCCGAAAGTATTCAGCTCATAAAATTGTCTGATCATTGCATGCAGAGTGTCTGCATAATGACAGGTCCACAAAACAATACTCTGAAATCTTTTTGTTGTAACATTTCCTGCAATTCTCAGATTGACTGCAGTTACCTTCTGTACTCAACAGTCATATTTTATTGAGTTTAGTCAAGATTCTGACAATAAATGGATAGACCATTAAATTAATTCTCATCTGTGAAGATGCTAGAAATAGCTATACACAGAAATAAAACCAACAAGTTGCAATAGGTGCAAACAACCCCCACTTTTATGGGAGAATTTCTATGACTGCTATAACAACCACTGTTGAAACTTTTCTAAACCAGTAGCTGTAGTACATAAAACTGTTTCTTGATACTTTATTATTAAATGTAATATCTGACAATAGCCTCAAGCAACTTCTTCTAACCCATAAAATTCTGAGGAGAAAAGAAATAAACAGACATTTGAAAGCTTAAACTAGTCATATTTTCGTTTATTGTATGATCAGGATTGCAAGGAAAAGTTTTGAGGCTTGCACTGCAAAATTCTTTAAAAACAGAATGAAATCTGCCTGAAAAGTATGAAAAGAAAGAAAGACTCAAGAGAGCAGAAAGCAAAAAATATGTTGTTACATCAACTGTTAGAATTTTGAAAAACCAGAAGCTTGTAGGCACCCACCTAATGGTTTATACCTATGCTATTTCAGTTTTTTCCTATTTTTGAAAGTTAAAAGTTCCTGTGACTGACAGCACACAAACTCAGTCAGGAGAAAAGTAAGGTCTTGGTGCAAAATTGAAGACATCCCAATGCTACAAGCTTTTTCACTTGACTGCTGTGAGCTGCATGGATTTATGGTGAACCTTAGCAAACAAGTCTTATGAAATCATGAAAATTCACAGTTGCTTTCCACCTGGGAATCCTGTTCTGCCTCACTAGCCTGAATATCTCCATTAGCTCACAATCAAAAGAGAACTTGAAAACACTGAGGTCACAAAAACGTCAACCTCTGGCAAGGAAAGCATAATTTTCAAACAAAAGCTGGAGTTCCAAGGCCAACCATTGAATGCACTGAATGCAGATGTTTAGGAATCCTTGGATGTGACAAATACAAGGATCACTGTCAAAGCAAAGGAATCAGGAAAGCTCAAGAGAAGACAATACAGAGGGAGAACATATGTTCTGTTTCAGAAATCTTACATCTTCTCTCAGAAAGGCCAGTTGGAAGAGAGGTAATCAGATTATGCAGATTGATGGATGAAAAATTACCCAAATTCACTCCATGGCACAACTAATTGGAGATTCTATTTATTGGCAATTAAGTTATTGCAAGTCCCAAAATAAACAGTTTGACTTGTATATATCCTTGATCCCCATCAAATTCAATTAGGTCTATCCTGGATCCTGGAATCACACATATGGAGATGCTAGTAATGTTTTCTAAAAATAAGTTAAAAAAAAAAAAAAATGGAGAGAGGACAAAATTGAGGATGTCAGTAAGAGGGCAGAAAAAGACTAAAGCCAAACCAGGATGGGCGAGTTATTGAATGATTGACTTGACATGACCTCCTAATGGTGCCTCCTATGCTAACACTTCTTACAGTACTAAACATGCAGTTCAGTGCTTTTATATGGAGAGTGCAACACATGTAACAAGACAGGGAGGTAAAACTGAAAAAAATAGCGATGAGACATTTTCAGTAGAATTATAGTTCAGACATTTCTGAATTGATTTTTTTTTTCAAGTAGATGGAAATTCAGGCTAAAATCTCTAATGTAATGAGTCAGAACATTTTACTCAAGCCAAAATTTACAGAACCACACAAATTTACTTCAACCCCCAGCCAACCAAAAAGTAAACAAGGAAGGGCACCTAGAATAGAGAGTAAGCAAAAGAGAAGATGGGGGAAAAGCAATAATCTACATAAACTTATTTGAATCTTAATAAAGACCTACAGCAAATTGAATGAAAAGCATCAACCTGTTTTTGTTTAGTCTCCAAAGTGACACAGCAAAAAGCAGCTACAAGGGAGGGTGAGGAAGGATGTTGGAAACTTCAAGTGTTTCAATCACTTCTTGTTCAAAAGCTGTTTACTTACAAAAAGATACTATTTCCTTCATCCACCTTCCTCACTATCAAAAGCAAACACTTTCTGGAGTGATTTCTTCAAACAGATCTTGTGGATTAACTGGTGCAGCTTGTAACCCTAAAAGGTGTAAGCCACAAGGTCTGAAGAAACCTATGAGAAAATGCATGATAACTCTTCATTAACAGTAGTGAGGAACTGATTTCAAAGAAAAGTAACATTTTGCTGAGATCATTATTATGTGGTTTTGCCTATATTTGAGTTTACTAATGTAAAGAGAAGCATCATTACTTGGTTAGTGTGATTTATAATAGTACAAGAGAGGTGAGTGAAAGATAGCCTCTCCCAAGCATATTTCTTTAAAATCTTCCCTGAACATCTCACTCCATGCTATTTTATAACCTTACCACATAGAACTTCTGTCATTGAGCACCACCCTAAACAGGAGTGTCCTGTGATTTATATGCTGTATGTCAAAATGGAATAGGCATGGTACTATATAGAGATTTTTACTAAAATAACTAAGAGGAGCCCAGTGCTGCCATCAGCACTTAAAAATTATTGACATTAGTAACAGAATTTGTGGTATCCATGTTAAACCACAGGGACTATGATTCTATTTCTTTTCAACAGGTGGATTTGTGCCACCTCGATCTGTCTAGAAATGGGTGCAGACCATGCACCAGTATTTCCATCTGTCATTCAGGTCTGTCACATTGTGCTGTGCAGCCAACCTTCAGCATTGCAACCAGCTCCATTCCCTCTTTATTGACTTGTAATGACCAAGATTAAACTATGTTTTGCAAACACTGAGCAGTAAGCCAGCTATTTCCTCTTCCTCCTTGTCTATGCTACTGTTAGCTTTACAAAAATGAATGTTATACATCTTTGGTGGAAAATGTAAATCTCCGAGCTTTCGTGTACCAAACAGCTTTGCAATTTCACACCTGTTACAAACACAGAATTTTGTAAAGTAACTGTTGAGAAAGCATCATGGAAGACCATGCAAAAAGTCCTGCAGTGCACTGAGTGATGTGAGGTTGAGTGCCTTCAATCTACAGTGAAAGTGTGGGAATACAACATAACACCAATCCATAAAATACTTCTCTGAATTCTCTAGCTGATTCATTAGAGTAGACAAAGTGCTAACAAGAATCACTATAATCAGTAACTTTCACAGCAAGCAAAAGGATTTTATAGAGAGGGAGGGAAGGAAGTAAAGGGGGAAAAAAGGTTAAGTAAAGCAATTTCCAGATAAAAATGCATACAATCCTGTCATTATGTAAGAGCTCTCAAATAACTGTATGATTGCCTTGTGTAGTATGAGTGCTGCCAGAAAGTACCATGGAAAAATGAGTCTTCTCCATGATCCTGATACTCATACTGCTATCCAGCCTGAGAGGGACAGCATCTCATTCCATCACTAGTCAGTCAGACTTGTGTCTTTCTTGTCATTCTTGGCATGAGACGCTGCCTGATATAAAAACCCATGACAGAATGAAGCCCCAAGGAAGTGTGCAGCAATTACCCATCAGTATTTGGCTTCGTCATGGTCAACAGGCATTTTTTTACATTTTGCGAATTGTTATAATGTGTGACCATCTGTCTTCTAGTACTTTCCTAAACAATGTGACTAACAACTTTCAGGTGCTTTTCCTTCCTTCTTTTCCCCAGTATTTTCATTTGGGTTTTTTGGAGAGGTTTGGTTTTAAGACTGACTACTGGTGATTTTTTTGCGTGTAGTTAGACATTTCACTAAATATTTATGCTATGTTTATGAATGACACTATCAACAGCACAAACAGTTTTATTATAATTATAGAGCATGAATGCTGAAATACTAATTGTGCTAGAAATGCAAAGTATGTCATCAAGTTCAATAATAATATTCCACAACACTGTGTAGACACTGTTCATTTTCCATTTGGTAGTATCATAACAGTTTTTGGTAGCAAATAACCTGATGTCCCTCTGACAATATATTACCTTCAAATGTAATTTTGTGGTTAACTGATATTTTCTGTAGTAATATTCACATCACCATGCCTGATTTAAAATAAAAACTAATCTGTTCCTAATCCAGCTACAAAGAAGATGATAAATAAATCAAGAGAGAGAAAAAATGACTCTTTGAAATGACATTATAACAAACCATGATTGAAAAAGCAGTATTACAAGCATTATCCATTGACTCAATACCCTCAGGCAAAATCATGTGTACTGGTACTGATGCAAAAAAATGCAGTGGAATTTATTCTAATAATTCTGGGCATGAATAATTTTTGAAGGTAATGGATGTCAGAATCATAAATTCTCATTTCATTTTACCACTGGACATGTCTTGTGCTTTTAATCAGAAACACCAGACTGGAATGTTTCCCTTAAACTTGTCTCTAACTCTAGTTAGAGGTTTATTGATATTAAATTTCTGAAGAGTAAATAATAAATTAATCAAGTAAAATAAAATAATCAATCTAATATTAGCATATTCTAGGCACTTATCCTATTAACTATTTCATAACATGGTGTAACAAAATATGTTCATGTTTTCTACATGCAATCTACTTATTCCAAGTAGTTTTGATGAAGGAGGAAGAAAAAGACCAGCGCTGAAACATTGACATTTCAAAAAATAAACTACTGAAAAACATTATTTGTTGACTTAACAGAACTAGCACTTTTTTTACTTGCTAAAATTTAGTTTGTGAACAAGATCATGCTGTACATAAAATAGAACTATTCTATTTTTAAAATTATAGCTGTGTGGTTACTTTGTTGCAAAACACTACACTGCTATGCATCCAATGTCCAATTACAATTTTAATAATTAAAAACATTCCACAGTAAATAAAGAGTATAATACATTCCCATTCAGATTCCAATAATATGTTTTCAGTTTGGGACACACAAATTGAAAAGAAACTTGGAACTTCCTATCTGACAACCCAGGCAAAAATTTTAACATGTTAAGTAGCATACTGTTGTAAACAAAATCAGAACATTGTTGTTCCCCTGCAGTTCTCTGGCAATATCTGTACTATCATGAAGTGTCCTTAACAGTATTCACAGGGACTATTTCCTTTTTCACTGTAGCTGTACTCACTGTTTTACTCTAAGTCTACGTTATTTACATTAGCTTGTCAAATGCTGCTAAATTAATTTATTGTATTTTGCCTTATAAAGCTTCATATGAGTGAATGAAACAAGAAAAATGCAGAATCCTGGATTTTGTGAAACTCAGTTGAGAGTAATTCATATGAGATTATTATAAACAAACCACTTCAGAAGAACATTACTGAGATTGCAAAATCAAAGACATGCCATTTAAGAAATCCCAGAATGTGGTTGCTTGAATTTTAACCTTAATTCAATTTTCCTGTGTATATGCATGGAGACTCAAAGAACTACTCCTTACTTCAAATCCTGCAAGATTCTTAGGCTTTGTTCACTAGGCAGGAAATATATTGTGCTACGGGGCTAATGAATATTTGCTGACAGCACCAACACAATCTTGAGTTGCAGGCCAGTGCGGGATCAAACAGTCTTAGGAAATTGAGCTTTTATAATCTGTATCTTTTCTAGCTCCCTCTCTTCACTACCTCCCTATCCAAAGTTGTTGATTTCTGCCCTCAGCTTTCTAACGTAACTCGAGACTCCCCTCATGCCATATTCAGAGTTAGGTGACAAATGCATGGTTTACTCAGTTATTCCGGGCAATTAAAAGTTTACCAATTTCTTGTTGCCAGCTTAGAGCAATAGCCTGATGAATTTAATTTATTTTTCAGTCCATCAAACTTCCCCTCATATCTCTTCCCTGTCATTCTTTTTTCATGCCCTTTCTCAGTCCCGTCAACCAACCCAGATTCCTTTCCACAACGCAGATGCTAATTAAATATATTCTTTCCATTCCCCTAGCTTTTCCCAGCCACTCTGCACTTGCTTACCAAATCTGTACATCCACTACAGACTTCCCATTCTGACTCCCACTCCATGTGCCCTTTTTCCTCTCTGGTGCTTGGCTCTTTCCTTTTCCAGCTTCCTCTCTATATAGCTTCTTCTCAATTAATTTTGGTTTTCTTTCCATAGAAAATATGAGACTGTATTATGTGCCCCGCACTTGATAACTTACCCCAGCACACTGATTGAATAATTGCATTGAAACAACTGAAAATGGCTGGCTCTGTATTACCCTAGAAATTAAAATGAATAAAAAACTATAGTCAAAATACTCAGGACCTGCATCTACTTATGCATTTTGAGAGATCTCTTTTAATTAGCAATAACAGTTTCACTGAACTGCTCAAAAAACACACCAAGCAAAGGAAACAACAATTAGGTACATTTATCTTTGTGTTAGATGTATAGCTCCCTATACAAAGAGATTAAATTGAGCTAAATATATACATGAATTACATGCAACCTTTGTGAAAATGAACAATCATATGCTGTATGTGAAAGACTTAATATGCTAAGAGAACGCTGAGCGCAAGCACAGTTTGAAAGAAAATATATAATAATTCTTTTATTTTTTTTAAATTTGAGGTAAGAAAAGTAGATTATTTCAATTTTAAATTTTTAAAAATAGATGAGGTGCAAAAAGAACAACTCACCCAAATCACATATGCAATTTCCACTTTCTTGAGAGAAAGAAAAGTTGGGACATAAATGAAAAAATGTGCAACTGCTTACAATGACTCAGTGTTTAATCATAATAATCACGGAATCAATGAGGTTGGAAAAGACCTATGAGATCATTGACTTCAACTGGTGACCAAATACCACCATGTCAACTAGACCATGGCACTGAGTGACATGTCCAGTCTTTTCTTAAACACCTCCAGGGTCAGTGACTCCACCACTTCCATGGGCAGCCCAGTCCCACATCTAACCACCCATTCGGTGAAGAATTTCTTCCTAATGTCCAACCTAAACCTCCCCTGGCGCAGCTTAAGATTGTGTCCTCTCATCCTATCACTGTGTGCCTGAGTGAAAAGGCCAACCCTTATCCAGCTACAACATCCTCTCAGGTCACTGGAGAGAGCACATTGGAAATCAATATTATAAACTTTGGATCTTTATGTTTACTGTAGCTTTAATCCAGTCATTGTTGCAGACATCTAAAGCAAACTCTGCAGCTGCAGCATGTTTAATTCATCGAGATGTTCTCAAGGCTGATTATATCACCATTATAACTTTATAATTTTAGAGCAGCATCTGACAAAATAAGACTATAACATCCAGCTTTTAAAGATTCATAAAAAATGTCTCTTTAACTGTGCAAGTAAACTTTTGCAAGCATATTTTGTCAATGAAAGAGTGTGGAGTAAATGTTCTTAGATGACACAAGCTGACTTAGAGACAGTAACTATTGAATACTCAGTTAAACACATGTAAATATTACACAACTTTATGTAATAAAACGAGGTTATAGAATTGTAGCCAGCTCTCCTTCCTGGTGATACATTTGAGAAATAACGTACTGGGTAGCGAAGGAAAAGAATTCCTACTTGGAAAACAGAACTGGCTTTTTATTAGGAGACATATTCACAAAGTTCTGCAAAGTCCAGGTAACCTCCCAGCCATCTGCAATCAGTTTGGCTTCCTCAGAGCTGTTTCCATCCCCTAAGCCAAGCCACTACATGGACATATGAACACGACTTTTCACACCAACATGGTCACTGTCAGGTAAGCCATGGTGCAAAATAAGTCACTGGCTTGTAACTGTGAAAGTCACAACACAGATTAGACTCAGCCAGAGAAAAACTTGAATATCACAAGGGAGAGTAGAAGCTCAAGAATGTTGGCAGGCATGACTGGATGGGCTGCCTCCTGCAAACACTCTGGCTGTCTGTGGAGCAGATACTCTGGCAAAAGATGGGCAGTAGCAGAACTCAGCATGCTTACAGACACTCTGACCAGAGCATTACAGCCATAAAATTGTCATTAACTGGGACTGTAATCACACCTTCCTTTGGCTTTAGAGATATAAGGAAAGGCAGACAGTGCAAACCCTGTCTGACGAGTCAGTTTGGTTTTTCCTAAGTAGGAATTCATCCTTCAGGTAAGTGGTAAAAGACTGTGTAATACTGATGATGACTGTTGAGTGCATGTGAGCTTCGCAGTATGGAAGATATCCGAGGATAAATTTGCCCTTTCATGCTTATAATGGTTTCTCAGGGAAAAAAGTAAATATTATTTTATAAAAAGTTGGGATCACAGAATTTTACTATAGTCAGTGTAACTGCGCAGCACTTAATAGCTTGCAAAGCTGGGTCCCATTATGAAGTTTTTGGTGCCCCTTGTGAGTTTGTTATTCAGAGCAGTTATATAAACCACCTCTCTTATTATTCAACAACTAAACAACATTTAATGCCATTCAAATTCACACAAGGTTTTTTAAATGCAAAATTGTCATCAATCATCAATCAGTCATCTGTATAATGTCACATTTTTTCCAATATCTCTCTAGTAGAAAACATTAAGGGAGCTATTTTCCATCTTAAATTTACATAGGATATAAAATTAATAACTGCATTATGCTCCAATGACTCTTCAAAATAACACTGAGCTCATGACCCTTCTCTAACAAAAAAAATCAACCTACAATGTCAGTGCAAGAACATTCATATGCTAATAATTCAATTAAACTATCATACCCTAGGAACCCCATCCACTCTTTTTCAAAAACAGCAATGCTAATTATTTACATCACTTCATTTTGCTGCCATGAACTGCAGAAAGTAATAATTGGATGTAAAAGTGATTTTCTGGAATATTATGAAAATACATGGGTTTATACAAGTTAAAAATCAGACTTTACAAGACAAATTCAATCCTCAGAACCCACAAGAAGTTCGAGGATCTCCAAGGTGAGGGAGAGAGAGACACTTCCTACATGTCCATGATCTAGCCATGAATCTGTTCCACATGCCAACCCTAGAAACCTCCTACCACAAAACAGGAATAGAGAAAAGTACCTGCAGCAGCTTGATGCATCCAGCCACCCCCACTCCACAGTTCATTCAGATTAACTTGCATGCTCAAAAAATAACAATTTAAGGTTTAATTTATCACTCAACCTGTGGCATGGGACAGTTGAAATTAGTTCCTGTTTTCTGCAGATCTGACTCTCTAACTGCTGAACAGCAAATGGTATCAAGAAAAATAAATATACTTTGAATGAAAGGAAACAGCAATAGGGAATCCCAGTGCACTTGAAACTCTATGAAGTGAGGAAGTTTTAAACCTCCTTCTTTACCGGTAGCTCTGAGGAATGGTTTCCAAATAGTCACCAAAATGTAAAAACAACCAAAAAGAATTTTATTTTCATAGGGGTTCTGAAGTATTTGGAAATGGTACTAATTTTTAATTCAGATAAGGGAGTTCAGTTAGGATGCAATAGTAAAAAAGTGTGACAAAAGCTGTATTTTAAATAGTCAAATTTATCCATGGTATAAGTAGTAGGGCTTGGCTTTGCATAGAGCAGTAGATCTTTCAGAAGCATCTTCTGTAGTTAAGTTTGGGACATCCTCACAGCAAGGTGTATGGAGAAACATACACCTGATTCTGCTACCTGAGAACCACTAGAATGCAGCTTCCCAGAATTCCCAGAGAAGAGATAGTTGTAGGGAACAACATTTCTCCTTAACACATGTATAGTCACACAAACATAATATCCCATTGCCATTCGACCAGGTCTAATCAGTAAAACACTAATGAATTTCAGTTTGTTGAAATTTCCCTACTTGCTTAAACCTGAATGTGCCGTAAAAATGATGTAATTACAAAAATATTCCCTGAAAAAACCCACAATCCAATAGAGTCTAGTTTACCAGGCACTTAAAAAAAATCTAAGCCTATTTGAACTCCTGCCAGCTTGCACATCTTCTCAATAACTTGCTTGACAGGCTACTGGGAGCCTGAGTTCAAATAAGTCATTTTAAATACTTCAGAGCCAGGATCCCCAGAGTTTACTGCCTCCACAAGCCTGGAGCAGTCAGCCAAGTGACTGCCTCAGAGTTTGCAGCCCCAAGAGCTGTCTGAGCTTTGGAGGTTTGAAACAGTCTGATCTGTGGACTGCTTCCAAAACAGATTCAGAAAGCAATTCCTTTTGCAGAAAGTGACAACATTTTGACTTTCCTTCTGATTAAGAGAACAAGCAAATTTTGAATAATCTAAATTCTTCATTAAACATTTGTCCTTTCTCCTAGTTACAGAGAAAAAGGCAAAATGTTGGGTGATCAAATGAACTAGTTTATGCTGCAGTGGTTAACTGCTTATCCTTACTGCATCTTTCCACCATGGGCATTAGGTTTTACTGTTGGGAAATGAGATCAAGGAAGGCTAAATGACCTGCTTAAAACTTCAGAGAAAATTTGGCTACAGTGTGACACAAGTTGCAAGATAATTGTCAAACCTCTGGACCATCTTCCTTCCTTAGGCCATATCACAACAATGTGCATGCTCTCTTAAGCTCACACAGTCACCACTTTATGTCAAATGTCAAATTTCTTCTGATGTTGCCTTTTGACAAGCCAAATTAGGATTAAAAGAGGGATCAGAAATCATCCAGAGAACAGAGAACATGAAAGCCTGAAAGTTGTTTGAATATACCCTCTGATGTCACACGTTTGAACTGGTATGTGATCCTTTGGCTGACTGTAACCTTGTCAGTCCACCAGCCCAGTTACAAAGTGGTACAAGGAAAGACATGTGTACTAAGCAAGATGGGACCTACTGCAGAGTATGAAAAGGCACAAGTAAGGTAGATGACCTCCAGATATTATTTCTGGGCTGCACATGTTAGCAGCTGTTCTTGACTGTTTTCTCTGTGGAACAAAAACACCAGCAGTATGTGCAAAATTTTACACATAAATATGATTTGGCTGTGCGCTTAAGATATTTCCAAGTTCAGAGCCCGGACAGTGCACAACCCTGAGAAATCTAACAGATGAAACATCACATTATTTCCAGCCTGCTCATTCAACTTTTCCCTTAAGCACTAACAGTTATCTAGGCTGTCTTTCCTCAACAGAAATGGAAGTTTGTGGGATAGCTGTTTCCATGATCATCAGTGTAAACATTCAGGTTCCAGTGACAGGCAGAGTGTCTGACAACCAGGTATGCCAGGTTTTTTGGAAGCTGAAGAATAACATTTTATACCAGTGACTATGCAGAGACAACCAGAAGGAGCAGAAGGAGCTTCCACCAGCCAGACTGCAGCAGTCTGCAGCTGTTTATAAAAAAAGATTTGTTATCTGAATTGTATCTTCAAATGGATGAGCCATGAGGATGGACAGGATCACAGCAACCTGGTATTTGTGAACTGCAAGCTGCAAGCTTAGACAACATCCAAGGATACAGGGTCAGAAAGAAAAAAAAATCCAACATATGTATATTCCTGTGGAATTTTAAGAGCAACAAGTGACAGAACTGTTTTGTAGCAATGTCAAAGGGAAGCTAACAAATGTCAGAATAACAGAAGTTTAAAAAATCTGCTTAAATTAACAAAACAGCTTCTCTTGATGATGACATTTCTGAAACTCAAGTTTCAATTTATCACTTAGTATGGAATCTAAGCTACATTAAAAACTGGTTAATTTCAATTTTAGCAAAAGGATGTAGCCTACACCTTCCAGACCTACAGCACCTCTCTCGGTCACTCACAATAGCCTACTGGTTTCTTTCAATACTGGGGTAAGGAAAGTAACTTCTCAAACTGACATTTTACAGCACTAAGATGCAGCCACCCCATTTCCACAGACATTTCGTGGGTTTTGAAGTGGTATTAGTACTACCTAGGAGGAAGTAGGCAACATCATTCAAGTTTCAAAACTGAATGAAATAATGTCAAATTAAGAAGAAATGAAGACTTGGATGAGATTAATCCTAGAGACAAAGTACATGCTTGAAGAATACAGACAGGTAATAAGTTATAATTGTGATGCAGCCAACTTCAAAATTAAAGATGGTGCTAATTTTAAAAGCCAACTGGATTGTAGCATTTCACATTCTGGTGAAGAAGGAAGCATTTCCTTAAGTAACAGTCTTATTGAAGAAAAGCACACACTTTAGTCTGAGAGTCATTTCATGGGAGAACAGTAATTCCACATGAAGTCTTACCCATCCTCTTGATGAACAGTACAAAAATCCAGTATCATAGGGTCCATGTTCATTCACGAATCAGGAAAGTTTTACAAGGAGAATTTTGTTGGCCCATTCGTGAAAATGTCATGCCATTTGTAACAGCAACATTATAAGACACAGGGAACTAACAATTTCTCTTTCTTCCTCATGACTGATCAATGAACTCCATTCTGTAGGAGTGGGGATCATAGTGAGGTTTGACCTCCAGTTAATGTAATTCACAGAAATTACACACTTCAGGTTGGTATATACAAGTGCTGATTTCCATAGCTTTAGTACACAGTTCTAAAGAGACACAGATTTGGATATTCACTAATCTCTTTATGCAAAAGATGCTGACAAATTTTCAAATTTTTGGCTACAATTTTCTTACCAAAGGAAGATCTATAAAATGCCCTCTTTATTACAGAACTGAAAAAAATCATTAGTTTGATAATAGCACACTGTCTTCCAAAACCAACAAATATATGAAAAAGAATCATGCTAGAACGAAAAAAATAAATCAAGGCTGAGGAATAATTTCACAGTGTAACTTTGTAACGAGTCCCAGGAGAAAATATCCGTTCCTTTTGTTCCCCTCTGCAAAGCTATGTAATTGATTCCTAACTGCTGTGTTAATGCTCCCTGTTCCTGTCAGAATCCCTTTGGAAATACATTAAAGTAACCAGGACTCTCTCCTGATGCAACTCCCTTTGAATGCTGGAATTTGGGATTCTCTGACATGCATCACGTTTCAGGCAGTGGGCCAGCACAAGCTTCAGTGCCAAAGGGCTGATAAATATTAATATAGAAGGATAAAGTATACTGAATTATATATTGGAATGTAGAACAAATCAGGAAACTGTTTTCTTTATAATGAATAACACTCTCTTACAAGCACTGTTACATTGCATAAAAAGGAAAAAAAAATAAAATCAAAATATCTTTGCTATAGCAGGTTTATCATTTTCTTATACCAGCTTGCAAAAGATGCCAGGCAAGTATTTTCAAGGAAAGGATTTGGTCTTCATCGGGATCAAGAATTAGTTTGACTCCTCCTGACCTTCCTACCCCTTTTGCTGTACACACACACAGGCTAACAAAAGAAGCAGACAAGATTTGGCCCAGCTCCCAAATTATACCCCGGCCAATACCTCAGTGACACAGAGTCATGCACGGAAGTTTGCCTGTCTGGACAGAGCCAGTGACACAAGGTAACCTCTCTTCAGAAAACAAGGAGAGAAATACAGAAAAGATGTGACTCAGTTTTTACCTATGGTGCCTAATTAACCTTAATTAAGATTGTGTTGAGGGATCTTGAGCAGCTTGCACAAGGGATATCTGCTTGCTGATTGCTTTTTGGCTTTGAGAAAGGAAGATTCCCTGACATAAAGAGAACTGTCCTTAGGAAATACATATGTTCATGTTCCAATCTAATTTTAAGAGATGGTACAGATAAAACATCCATGTTTTTAGTGTTTTATTTTTTAAAGAAAAGCACTAGAATTACAATAAAGTAGATTCTCTACTCTTCATGATTAAATATTAAAAATAGCCAACCCTAAACATTTCACAATTTGGGCATATGTTCCCTTGTGTAAAATTACTGATTATTTTTATCATTTATTTTAAGCTTACTGATCTGATGATACTAAAAACTAATTGTCCTTGGCAGCCACACTACTTACTGCAAACTTCTCCTCTTCCACTATGCATCATCATCTCAAATTTCACAGTTACAGACACCATTGCTGTATTCTGCACATTTCTGACTTTGTTACACGCTGGGTGGCAGTGGGGAGGGCTTTTTGTTCAAAATGTCATTTGTGGAAATAATACGATATTGGAAAGCTAAAAATAGTTTTTAAAAGTATTTGAATTTAACACATTAGATTATAAATAAGAGAATATTTTCTGGGAAGTTGTTTCCCTGTTTCTTGTTAGAATGACAGTACTGGATAAAAGACCCTGTGTTAAGCAGATTATACCTTCAAGTGCTGCCTGTCTGAAATTTTGCATATTGCATATCTGCCTTAGAACTTTCTTTGTGGAAAATTTTAGCTAATGTAATTTAGCTATTTCTGAAACTGCGGCAGAAACAAGAACAGCATTCTGCTGTGTCAACAGATTAACATGACTTCTTGTTTTCAAATCTGTAGTACATCTGTGGTTTACAGCAAAAAAAATAAAATGTAAACTGGCTGTATATGGGATTAAATGAGAAATGGTAGACTTAGATATTTTGTGTGCATGTGTGTGAATAACAGATGGACATCTAAAAGCAGAGTCCCTCCCTGAAAGGAACAACTGAGCTAATCAAGTACTTCATTTGATATATGGAAATCCTGGACTATGGATTTTATTGTCAATATACTTGAAATTTGCACTGAAGGTTTGGTCTGGTTTTTGGGGGGTTGATTTGGTTTGGATTTTGGTTTGTTGTTTGGGTGGGTTTTTTTTTTTCTTGCCCTTGTTGAGAACTCCTGCATTATAATAAGAACTAAGGATAAAGGAAAATTGTGTAAGTTGCAGTGCATTAAGGAATTGAGAAAATGTAAGTTGAGACTCAGACATGTAGAAGGTCTGACGACTGAGTTACAGCTATAGCTGACGATTTTGGAAAACATGACATGCCCATACATATGTCTTTGTATTTTTCAAAGTCCCAAGGCAGATACTCAACAGGAGAAATTTCAGGCATTGCAAACAGAGGGCCCTCAAAATCGGTGGATTTTTAGAGCCTTAAATCTTTCTCTGCCTCAGCTCTTTACTTGAAAATTTGGGAAGACAAAATCATCTTTCTTGCAGAGGACATTGTGAAGATAAAGTCATCATTTATCTGTGAAACTTCCTGGCTAGTCCACTGAAATAAACGTGGAAACTTACATTTTCTTTCCCAGAAGGATTTGAATGGTATTCCAGATATAAAGTCTAAACACAATAAAGATCAAATAATACTGACTGATGCTGTTAATGAATGAACAGTGTCCATTTGGCATCTCTGAATGCCTCAGAGCTCTAGGTAAAAGCAGCAGATATGATACATACTCATACACCAAGGATGAAAATTTTGCTGCACACAAAAAATAACACTGCCATTTCTTAAATGCTTTGGTTTTCCCTGTTACACCCAAAAAGCTACTTTACAGAGCACAGGCTGACTTGCAAATAGTAACATCTGCCATATTATGTTGAGGCAAAGAGTTTATATTTTGAATTATTTCAAAATATAAAAGGCAGAAATAAAGTGACATCATCCCTGAGTTTGAAGAAACTTCCCCTTAGACATGTGATAGCATATTTATCTACTATGTGATTTTATGTTTTCTTCTGAAGCATCTAGTATTGACAGTTGCTGGAGACAGGATATCTGACTAAATGGATAATTAGCCTGATAATTTCCCCAGGTTTCTATGTGAAATGAGGATGCTATAGCATATATGGAGACAACTGAAATGGAGTCATGGTTGCATCTCACAAACAAGAAATGAGACAAGAAAGTAGGGATGCTAAAAGCAGCCTCCATTCTATAAGGAATATACAGGAAAGATTAATGTAAAATCTTGACATGGTACTCTTGCCTTCCCCTATAATGACATCAATAAACATCTTCACTATTGATTGTTGCTTGTTATTTAAATGGCCTAATACAGACACAAATACAAACACAGACATTAACCCAGATAAATGCAGAGATCAGTATTACTGTAGCCAAGACCATTTATACCGGAAATGATACCAAAGACTACCCAGACTGGCAAGCCTGACTAAACAGAATTCTACACAGACTTCTGGATGCAGGGCTTTAAAGGCAGGGTGATCCCTGATCTCCACTTAATGTTATACCATGCAAAAAATTTCCTCAAGCCTTCTAGCTCAGCCTGTATGACTCAATATCCCTTCTTCCTTTGAAATGTCAGCATAATACCAGTCGAAACTGTGCCTGGGACATAGAAATGACCTTTCATTCTGAAATGGGACAGCAAAGGGCTTTTTTTCAAATATTTGTAGATGAATTATCCTCAGTTTTGTGAAGAGTAGACCTTTCCAAACACTATTGTCTAATGTATGTTTCTTGTTAAATTTAAGACATTATCTCATCAGTGCCAAAAGAAGATTTCCAGACTTAGTTGTTCAGGCTCTGTCAGTGAAACTAAATCTTGTGAAGGTGGAACTGTTTTAGCACAAAATAGATAATCAAGCTAAAGTATCTTATCTACTTGAATATCAAAAATAATCTGGAAATGCAGACTCAGAATCAAAACCACAATAGCTTTGTTTCTGAGAATAAACAGTACCTTTCTCTTGTCGTACAGTGCATGGT
This sequence comes from Scytalopus superciliaris, assembly GCA_013400415.1. Classification (NCBI taxonomy): domain Eukaryota; kingdom Metazoa; phylum Chordata; class Aves; order Passeriformes; family Rhinocryptidae; genus Scytalopus; species Scytalopus superciliaris. The sequence goes on from VXBX01009921.1 coordinate 794,508, forward strand.
TATCCAATAGCATCTTCCTTTCATGAGTAGCAAACCTCCGTAAATCACGGCCAAATTGCTGGGAAAGATAAAGTAAATATCAGCCATTCAGACAAACCAAAACTCTTATCCTTTGTATGAGAGTCCTAACACCAAACCAAACAATAAACTGACATATAAAAATTATCTTTATTAAAGGACTGTAGACTGATAAAATTAATCATCTGAAATGACAGTGTTTTGGTAGGGAATGGCCCATCACTTCAGTTGGTTAGTTGGACACACTATGAGAAAGCAAGTCTAGAGTCTCCCACAGTCTGTAGTTGAATTAGCTCAACGGGGAGTAGGTGTTCAGTGAGGCAGAGAAAGATGAAGTCATTGCCTACTCAACCAAAGGGTCTCACACTGTGCATTTTTAGTGTAGACACTCACCTACAGAGCTGAGAAAAGGGCTGTTCAGTAGCCAAACACTTCCAGGATAAGAAAGGACCTCAGAGTCTGCAGAACTTAATCCAAGGTCCAAATAAATACATTTTGTTATCTCAAAAAGAAAAGCGACTGAAGTAACTCATAAGCTCAGCAGGAGAACACATCAATTTCAACATTTTGCCTGGTCCAAACCATCCTGCTTCCAATTAACCTGGGTAGAACAGACTGGCAATGCACCTGTACTGCTTCCAGCACATCAAAAAGATCATTCAGAGCAGGCTCAGGAGCTCTCCACTGTACCATGTAATCACTCCCTAAGAAAATGAACATCAGAAGGCAAGCATGTAGAACAGATTAAAAAAATAATTCTGTCTGGAGAGAGAGATTAATTATTTGAGTTTGCATTTGGATAGATTTTTTTATTTTGAAAACAGTGTACTCTTTTGTATTATACCAACTGACTACAGTTTCTATTGTGAAAGTAGCTGTCATTTCAAGGTTTCTTAACTTATTAAAACATTTATCAAAATATTCGAGTTCCAAACTAACACGTAAATTTAAAATTTTTCCAGCTTTTTACAATTTAAAACAGTCAATGAAAATGCAAGTGGAACAAAATATTTTATCTAATCCAAAGAGAAAGATGTCAAATCGCTTTCAGTTTCCTACAAAACAAATTAAGCTCCAATTCAGAACACCTATTCCTCAAATGTTTAATTTCCTGTAAAATTCTGCAACACTTTCCAAATCATCTCTCTACTCAGTAACAATTTAAAATGCTTGTTAACAGAAGTATGGTGCAAAAAGACAACACGACTGACTGAAAATCTAGCTCTCCAGTCCATGAACCTAAACACTAAGCTTCAAGGAAAATAGATGTTAAGTCCCCCAGAGAGACATCCACAAATGTCACTGATGAATTCATCAGCTCCAACCTATGATCAGGGGTTGATGACAGCGTGAAATGTGATGTGTGGAGATCAGGAACATTTTTTAAAAATCCATGAACTCTGAATGGTCCTGCAACAACAAAAATGGGTTAGCAATGCTAGGGAAGCTTAGGCTGTTGTGGCTACTTACCCTGGAGCCTGTCCAACCTAACAGAGCATACGCATATTGCTCAAAGGGGGTTATGACCAGATCCACACGGATTGCCTTCCAGTCTTTGACTTCTGCCATATCCAATTTTTTTGACGTGTTGTAACTGCTGTTGTCTGCTCCTGGCTGATATAATTTTAAAATTGCAAAGCACTTCTGAAAATGATCCATGGCATCAACTTTTCTGCTTGGTAGCTGTTCTTCTACAAATGTGGATTCAATGATATCACAATACAGGAGTAAGCCCTAAAGAGAAGACATTGCTTGCATTGAATTGCTGGACTGGTTTTACTGTCATTCCAGAGTTTGTAGACAGTTGTCTTAAAAATGCATGTCAAATGTAATTTCAATAAACACAGAACTGTGCCAGGCCAACTCTAGGCTAAACAGACATGAAAGAGCAGCAGCTTCTGGAAAAATATTAGCAGATCATTTGAGGGAAATCTGTGCTGGAAGACATCTGAAAGTAGTGATATCCTGCCCTGTACTTAGGAGGCAGTATTTGCAATTCTTTTCCACCACCTTTTTCTCCTATGCCTTTTGTAGTTATGTCAACAGAAACTTCTCAGTAAGGATTGATGCATTCCCACATGGCAAACATTTAGAAAAAAACAAGTCCAGAGCACAGCCTTTCTGAAAGATTCCAAACTGAGCAATGGACTGTATCTGCTGCATGAGCTTTCCTTGTGACAAGGTCTGGAGTCTCCAGAGAGATGGAAGGGCCCTGACCATATCTTTTTCTTGAAGTGAGTGCACATCTCTTTGGGTCCTTGGATCAATTTTTTTTTTTTTCCTGCTTTGAAATCCCTCAAATGTTTACACATTCTCTTTCCCTGAGACTAGGAAATTCTGCTATTAGTCTCACCATCAAAACACATGGTCAAGAATACCTCCCGACTTTTAATTAACATATCCCTTAATATATAGTAAAGAATCATATTAGTTTTGTGTGATTGGCTTTTTTAAATTGCAAGCTTGAACTGAGGTTGTGTAGAAGTGGTTTTATTTGATGACTGTTGGTGATTAACTCCAGTGGTCTCTGGATCAGAACTCTTATGATCACAGATAACAATGAACTGGTTTTTTGGAAGAATACCCCCCTATTGAACACCAGATTTTGATGGTTTCTTTTATGCAGTGAAAGTGTGGTAACTTTACAGGATAACATGTTAAATGCCTTAGAGAATACAGCAAAAAAATTAGCTTCATAGCTCAGAGCTTTAAGTCTAACAAAAAAAAAAAAAAAGCATAACAAAACACTTAACAAGATATGACTTCCATGAAGAGATGTTGATAGGTATTATTACATTTTCAGCCTCCAGGTTTTTGTTGATGATAGTTTCAAATTAATGATCCCATTATTTTACTGGAAATCTGTTACAGGCTGCTTTTTGGGTCACTGGGCTACCTTTTTAATGATGACTATTTGATTTGAATTGACATCCTTTCACTTTGGGATTTTTCCTGATTATGAAGATTTATAATAAAGTGGTATGAGAAACCTCCTTATATAGCTCCTTCTCTTGGATTACTAGTTTCCAAGTCTGCTGAGTTGAAAATGTTTTATTTTGGAAGGTGCTCTCTCACATCCCACTTTAAAACAGCAATTTTTTCTTAATTTTACCCCAATGTCACAAGGCACTGACGCTTGCAATTTCCAAATATAGACTCAAACAACCATTGAATGCTAATGCATATTATCTCTTTTTTTGATGAAACTATGCCTGCCTTCAGGTTAATTATGTTGCTTTTAATGCTAATAACATTATTTCAATCTCATTGATCACTAACCATTAATTGATGACTTCAAACTTCCATTAAGCATTGACATTCTTCCCATTCTCTATAAAAATCTTTCAGCTACTTAATCAGTAATTTCTTATCTTTCACTTCATTTATTTTTTTGCTCTTTGAGATTTGGGACATTACCTAGTATATCCCAGAACGAATCTAAGTAATTTACTTCCCTAGACAGAAGCTTAACTAGGCTGAGTTTTGGCATAGTCTTATTTTGTAGTTCCAAATACCTACATGTCGAGTACCTGGCCGGTGTTTGTAGATTGTGCACTCAGATCACCAATTTTATACTTTTGTCACAGCCCATATCAGTCCTTTGTTTACATGAAGTTGAAATCTCCTCAGGTTTGGTGCAAGAAATCAGGAATTAAAGCTCATCTTTAGATGGATTACAAAAGGAATGGAATTCCTACTGTATGTGGGAAGCCTTAGTAGGAATTTTGTTTCCAATCACCTGGGAAATCCATCAATATATTACTGCATGCAGTGGTATTTCTCTTCATAGACAAGCACACATGCACCTGGGAAATTTTTTTGTCTCAGTGAGATCTGGGGCCAGTCACATATGGTCACCAATACCCCATACTTGGACTTTTAGCCTATAAGCTCTTGTGGAAATAGTATTATGTATTACCTATGTGGCTGTAATAGATAAAATGGCCTTTGCATAAAATGATCAGGCCTTTTAAGACATTACTTTTTAACTGTTAGTTATATATTATGTCCTCTGCTTCATCAACATCTTAATTCTAACACTTAGCTGTATCATCATCTTATAGATGATGTTTTCTAAGCTTTACTCAGTTTTCAGAGTCAGTTTTTCCAGCTTTCTACTCATTACAGGACTTTACAATTGTAAATGAAAACAGAGTAAATGTGACATGTAGGTCTTTGCTATATTGACCACACCAAAAAAGAAGGAAGTCCCTTTACTTAAAGTTACCCTGAATAGCACAATTGCTAAAGGTCCTTCCTTTGAGATTTCTCCCTTGCTTGAAGAGTACACATCCTGCTAGTTAACCCAGTTTTTAAAGATGGGTCTCTTCTGTATATCTTTTTTTCTTTCTCGTCCTATTTTCATATTTAGGAATTTCAAAGTAACACTCCTTGGGGTCCCTAAGATTTAATATCAAGCAATCATGAAGAAATTACAATATATCAGTATCAGAACCTTCTTACTGCTCTTTCCTGCTGCTCACTAGACCATGTCTTCTACTTGAACCCATTTTAAGTATTTGTAGGTTGGCCATGGTTGACAAGTGTGACTATAAAGATATTTTATGACCACCTCTCTCTGGGTTGTTCTGTACTGTTTTTTCATGGTTTGTTGTCTGGGCAATTTCCACAGCTGTTAGGAAGAGCAAGAGAGTAATATCTCTCTGCTAATATCTACTTCAACTTAAAACAAATGCAATGAGGCAACAATTACACAAGTGCTGTATTCAACAGGCAGCTGAAACCTGAATCAATGTTAGGGTATCACCTTTAAATAGGAGCCAAAGCCTAGGTCGTATCCAATGGGATAATGTTTCCAATTAACCTAATTTGATTAGGCACTGAACATCACCATCACTCCATAAATTAAAGCTGAAATGGCACTTCTGTACATTTTGAAAAAGCATTGCCTGAAGGGACTATGAAGAGCATGTGAAGTTCTGGCCACTGCTAGCTGCACAATGGGAGCCTTCTCATTATTTTGTGTCAGGGAATCTGCAGTTCTTTGCAGACTTTGGCTGGATCTATACACCATAAATTCTGTAGACCTTGTTTACCCAGTCTAGTTTTAAAATGTGGGCATTTTAATTTCTCAAATTTACACCATCAAAACCAAATATATTTTCCATTTTTAGAATGACTGTGCACTTTTACTTAAAATATGCTGAGTGATGGCACATCAATAGCATTGATACTAGAGTAAATCCATGATTAAACTGAAGAAAAGTATGGCTTTTTAGAAAAATATTAATCACTGAAAAATCAATCTGAATAAAGTCACTAGAATTCTCTGTCATTTTTAGTTAAATGAAATCCCATTCCATTTTTAAAATTACATGCTGTCATTATTCATAATTGCTGGTGGCTGGATTAATTCTGCTGAAGCTAAGTAGGATTATTTTATACCACCTGAAAATGTAATACATGTTCTTCTGAAATGTATATATGTTCTTGCTCTAAATTTCCTTCTGAGATGGTTTAATAAAGTGAAACTGGGTTTCTTTTTTTTCAGTTAAATGCCTATATGTAATCCAAAATAGGATGTAGCATGTTAATTCAGAAAAATCTCTACTTAGTTGAGACAGATGGAATTTTATAAAGAGGAAGAGTTCAAGGAACTGATGCCTGGGAACAGTCAGGCCTGTAAGGGTGAGGAGTCACTAGAAAATGGCATCAAAGGCTTGATCAGCAACACAAAACTCTCAGCTGCTGCATAACCACACAGCTGCCTTGGTCCCTTTTTCATCTGGGCATTGGAATGGTATATTTCTGAGCATGCCCAGAGCAGCCTGGTTTTGACAGCAATGGACAGAGCAGCACTGAATACAGAATGAAGGTGTTTACCTCCCTGTGCCATGAGCATTTGCATTGCTGAGCAAGATAGAGACAGACAGACAGATGGGGACTTACACATTCTCACTCACATACAGCTATACAATACACACTAGAAAGATCACATATCTTAAGAAATGCCACTGTTACCCAGATCTTCACTTAGAACCCATCAAGAAATGGAACACTTCTGCCTGCTTTATTCAATAACCTCAAATACAGGATATTCAGATTCAGCCCTATATTCCACCTAAAGAGCAAAGTTCTCTCATGTCCAGGGCTCACCTTGCAGTAGCCTATTTTAGGTAAGAGTTTCCTCAGCTTCTGCTGAAGCTGAGCCAGAACAAAATAAAAAATTTCCTAATGCATCAAGAAGAAAGGTGAGACAATATGTGGTCACAAAGGAGCTCTGCATCCTTATGCATCCTTTCATCTGAAACAAAAGGTTCTTTGCTCTGGCATCTTAGCCATTTCTGTGTCTTGTCTTAGAAATAGGTTTTGTTGCTGCTAAAAACCAGCTGTCACTCAATAATGAATGTGCTGCTGTTCTGTGAACTCTGTTTCCAAAAATCTGTTTCCAGCAATAGAAAAAAATGAGACTCATTACTTGCTCCTCACTGTCCTCTTTAATGGGGCACCCAGCCTTCCCCTTCCCAATCACCTCAGCAAGGGTGAATACTAAAAGTTTAAATTAGACCACAAATATATTAAAATAATTAAGCACAGGCAAGAATTTACATTCCTCATTTTCCTAAAAGCCAAAAGAAAAATGCAACATTATACTTACATAAATACAAAGGGAAAACCTGAATAGTGCAGGAATGCCTTTAGTAACAGTATGTCTTCCTTTGTTGAAAGTGCATAACAACAGAAACAGTGCTATATATAGACATATAGGTTTTCCAAAAAAAAAAAAAAAAAGAGGAAAAAAAAAGAAAAAAAAAAGAAAATATTTTTTCACAGTAAGTGAATGAAGCTACATGGATACAGATGGCTCAGCCTGTTTGCTCACAGACTTTCAAGCTCTAACCCACAGAAGTAATTTCTCCCTTTCTTTATGAAGCTTTCTGGAACCATTAAAACCATAACCTGTGTACTCCATCACAGCTTTTCTGTTTTGCCACTCTACTTTGAAGACTTTGTGTTCTCTGTTCCTCAGCCCATTTATTTGTGGTGATGCTGTGTGATGGTGTTGATTTAGCCACTTTGTTTTCAGCAGCTCACAAAGGAAGGATCTTGTTACATTAAACTTCTCAGCTAAGAAAAAGGCCCTTTAAACTATTCAAATAAGACTGAGGTCCATAATTTAGAAGTTAAACATTGTGGAATCCTTCACTAAGAGCTGCCAAAAGTCAACATCATGACCTCGGTGATGTACTTTGATGAATCTGGGCTTTGAAGCAGTGGCACAAAAGTGGAAAGCTGTGAAGCAGATGACTGAAAAAAGTATAAAAGTGCTTTAGTTTTGGGGCTTCTTTGTGTCTTCCTCTCCCTCTTAGCAATCAAAGGTAATAAAAAGGCAAGAGGTTTATAATTCATCTCTTTTTTTTTTTCTTTGCATTTTGATTTTGCTGGCAGCTTATTTTTTAGTAGAGCCAGTAAACGTCTTTATATTTCAAATGTCACGGCACAGAGGCAGTATAGCTAGTAGCATAAACCATAAAAAGTCTGGAGGACAAACAGAACACAGGAAATATTTGTTCATAGCTTTAAACTATTTCCAGCTTGTTCAGGTTTTCTTTCTATTGCCATTGTGCATCTCTGATTCTGACACGTTCTTCATCCTGATATTTCTAGAGGAATCCTAGTATTCTAATCAAACTCTTGGTCACCCTTGCTATCCCATACTCTGCCTGTACTCCTTTCTGTCAAATTGTCTGCAAGAGCAATTCATTTTCTATTTCTTTCCTTTCAATTCCATTTAATGAAAGCAGCTCAGAGTGAACTGAAAAGCTTCAGTAGTTGTCAGACTTCTCAGACCAGCCTTTTTTCTCAGTAGTGTAAGTGGAGAAGAAGGCATGGAAGCTGTGCTCAGGGCTGGCTCTAGCCTTGGTCTGTTGTCACGTTTCCTTTTTGCTGGATTATAATAAACATGATTTTTGGAGGACCCACACATGGCTTCCTAGAGATTCAAGTGTGCTTAAGAAGGTAAAAAGACACCTTTCAAGAAAAAAATGTAACTTTGCTCAAAGTAAAGGGAGTAGAATGACTGCAAAAGAATCTGTACATAAATAATAAAATTATAAAAATAGAATGTCTCCTCGGCACACATTAATTGCTGTATTTTCATTCCTTTTAACTGGAGTACTCTAAATTGTACCTGCTAGTAATCTACTCCAACATATACACTTTCCATACAGATTTAGGATAGGAATGAGAGAAATATAAAAAATTAATAATAGTCTGTTAACATTTCAAAGACCAAAAATCGGCTGGAGGAAACAGGAATTCAGCTAATGTTTTATCAGGAAAAAACAAGTTTGAAACCCTGCCATTAAAGCCAGCTAAAAGATTCTGACCACCTTGAAACAGGTAACTTTATACAGTCAGATAAGCTTTTGTCCAGTTGGATATTTTTAATGTCTTTCATGTGTTAACCTATTATACCTTAATTAAAGTACACAGCTCAAGAATCAATTCAAAAGCATTCTCTCCAGGCTATCTGCACTGAAAACTGACTTGACTGAGCAGTGAGGTGTTTGATGATTCACCTCAGAGTGTTGGCCTTTTACTTGTTGAAATGTACTCCATTCCTTTGAACAGGACCCATAGTAAATGTTGGAAAATATTTTAGCTGACTAGAAAAGTAGAAGAAGAAACAAAAGGTTATTATTCCTAACTCTATTTTTCTGACCCAGGAATACTTTTAGCTACCTGCACCTATTATAATTCAGACACTTCCAACTTTAAAGGTGCTTGAAACTGAAGGAAACTGAATAGAAAAAAAAAGCCAAAACCACCATCAACAAACCAACCAACAACAAAACAAAAAAGCTCCACACCCTTAGATGAACAATTCCTCTATGAAATCATAGAACCATAAAAAGGCTTGAATTGGAAGGGACCTCAAAGATATGTGCACTGTTCTGAACACAGACATCATGAAAAACTATGTCAATATTCCAATATTTCAGTAGAAGCCAGGAAAATTGCTAATTTATGGTCTGAAAGCAGCCAGAATTCCAGGGCTTTGGTACCTATGCTTCAGACTCAGTCACCTCACACCATGAGGTCACCCAAATCCACTAGGCTTAAAGCTGGATCTCCCTGAAGTAGCTTCCCTTGGGAGAACCTACTCCCATCTCAAGGAGAAATTAAACAAATACAGTTTTGTTTCAAAGTATAAGAACAGTTTTCTGTGTCACTTAGAACTCTACTAGCTTCATTTCCCATCTCTGACTAGCAGCACATTCTCAGGGTAAGATATAACAGAATATTACATCTTCTGATATAACCTTCAACTTTAGTATTCAGAACTGGAGGATGTACCTAGAGTGTCATGATTTATAACGAAATAGAAAAGTATCCAACTTCAAAATATTGCAGTCAGCTGTAAAAAGGACTATAACATTCTTTAAGCAGTATGTAGGCTTACTTCAATAGAGTTAGAATATCTCTCTTTGGCCAAACATTCTTTAGTTCATACCTGCTTTTTCCATAAATCAACAACTTTATGCAGAAGTTCATCATCTTCTCTTGGTCCTGGATTTGTGATCAAAAAATCAATGTCATGTCCCACCTTCTTACCCCTGAAAGAAATAAATACAAAGAGACTAAAAGAGTTAAGGTCCTGTTGAATTTCACACTGCTTTCAAAGAGAATATTTTTGCTGCATTATAAAAAAAGTTTGCAGAATAAAGTGATAGCAGTTCTACTTGAAACAGAATCAAAATGGAATCTTCTCTTTCTATTATGGGGTCCATCAGTGTTCCTTTTTAAATAATAATTGAAGCTTTTTTATATATGTCCTCTGTTGTTCGATTAGATACTACAGATCCATTTGCAGATGTTAAATCTCTCTCTATCTTTTCCTTAAGACTTAGAAAAAAAGGTTTCAGTCATCTTTGGATAAAAAAAAAAAAGCATAATCAAAATACCATGTTACATATTATGAATCCAATAAAGTAACAGCAGATAAATTTGCCAGTCTGACTACCACAGGCTTAAATATTCTTCTTTGCTTTTGATGGACACTTTAATGTACAAAATTGTCATTATGAATAATTTTATTGTTTCTTTTAAGAGTATATATAAATCCTTTGAGTATTTTACATTTCTTCTCTCTTAAAATATAAGAATGCTTTTTGCAGAGATTGGGACTGAATTTTGTTTTGAGGACAGTTCATCCTTAATGTGACTAAAGCTTGTTTATTACACCCACTAAGGATTTCACAATTAAATTCACATGCATAAACTTTAATTGCAAATGTTCTTAATGAAAAATTATGCCATAACCTCTTATTTTTCTCCATTTAAGTCTGAGTATTCAGCTTGCCTTTCATCTACTTACCAAATGTGCTAAACCTAAATCAGATTAAGATAGAGCAATCATTGGGAAACAGGCAAAAAACATGTTATTGGAATGTTTCCCTTCAGCATTATCAAATGTTTGAGAACACATGAAAATTTGTCTTACAGTGCAGTTCATCTGAGGGTTGCAGACTCAATACAAGTTTTGCATTTTCGTCTGAGTGTTGCAACAGGAGCTGCACACACATCTCTTCATTGACTGGAATCAAGCCAGCCTCATAAGAAAGGAGCAGAGAAGATATTCCTGCAGCTAGGTGCATTGTGGAGATAGTGAAGCAAGCACCTGGAGTCTGGAGTAGTGGCACCTGAGTGGGGCACATCTCCAAACATTTTTCATGTGTTTACAGGAGAAGTCTGCTCTTGCTGATGTTCACAAGGGTACGTGATGTTATAGCTCAAGTGTGTTTCAGTTGAGTATTCCGAGACCTCGTGAACTGCTATGTAAGCAAAGAAAATAAAAAACTCTGCAAAATACAATATCTGCTTTTTCATTATTTTTATTTCAAGAAATAATTTATTCTCTTAAAATAGTGCCTGAAGCTAACCTAATTTCCTTAACTTGGAAATTTGTACGAACAGAACTGATAGGCAGACTTGTCAACTGCCATTTGTGTGACAGGAAATCATCCAGCTGAAGGATAGTAGAACAGCATTAGCAGAAAGATGTAGGGAGATGAAAGTCTAGGTTTTGCATTTGACAAGCAGCCTAACTCACTATAATGCAACTATTGTGCCGTGTCTCCAGCAAAGTCGAAATTGCTTAAACAGGTGGAAATGATTTCAAAAGAAGTTTCAAACAAAGCATCAGTCTAGCCTTAGAAACCAAACAGCATTTCAAACTCAAGAAATCAGAAAACATTTAGTATTCCATGTAACACTTTCTAAGTTATTTTGTAGGATGCCATTCATTATCTCCAAAATTACAATAATAATGCAAAGCTCTTACATAGCACTTTTTACTTACATGTCTCAAAACATTATTTCCCAAGGAAAGAATTTACTATTTCTATCTTAGAGATGCAGAGTGGCATAGGAAAATTTGCCTAAAACTATTTTAAAAACAAATCAAAGGAAGAAATTGGAAGATGACAGAATTGGGAGCTGATTCCCAACACTTCTTCAACATATACATATTTTAGGTTAACCACATCTAAAGAATACTGCATCAATCCAGACATAAAATCCCAGGAAACACCCAAGGTGTTTCACTGACCATCCATTTCCCACAGCATTTATTGAAATGGCTTTTTTGGTCTAGTTAGAAAGTTTAAATCGCATATAAAAGCACAGAATATTTGTTATTGTCAGAGTTATATTTCAGGTTCTTGTTGAACTAATACACATGGGATTAATTTCTGACTGAATTTATTAGGCTGTTACTAGAACATTTAGTTTAATTTCCACTTGTACTCTTTACCAAATAATGTATTTCATCCTAGAAAAATGTATTACTTTCCTTACAATAGAAAAACAACGTAGCAAATTAAAAGGCTGTATAACATATATTGCTCACAGCTTGTAAATCACGTCAAAAGGTGCAGTAAAGTGTATATAGATTCAGACCATTATTCTGTTGAAGCTGAAGGGAGGGTGGCCATTAATTTCAGCAGAGTAGGGTTTTACACACACACAAATGTGTATATATATGTAAGTGTGAGTGTATGCATACAAACATACAAACATGGGTATTTGTAAACTTACATAAATGGCACATAGGATGGAATAGTGCCAAGGTGCTCTGTTCCCAGCTCACGGAGTATGTAAACACATGTATTTATAGCTAACTATATACTAAAGACTAGATGTGACACAGGACTTAAAACCACAAACTCTTATTCACTCCTGAAGCTTGCCAAGAGGAACACTGCAGGCTGCAGTCTTTTGCAAATCCCCATCACATGCAAAACAGCAGGTTCCTTACACAGGGTCACACACAGGCTCCACCACAATCTAGAGACTAAAGGGAGTTAAATAAGCATCACTTACTTGGAACAAAAACAATCACTTCATTTGAAAAACAAACACCAAATTAAAGCTATCACTGCCTTGTTTTGTCTTGCATTTGGTAGCCCAATATTTACTGCATAGATTCCTCATCTTTTTATTGCCATATTTTTTTCAGTTAGGGATACTGGCATTGTTCCTACTTCACATGAGGCATCTCCCTCTGTCTTCTCTCCTCCTGCCTCCTACTGGGCTACAGTTCCAGGACCAGAGTTCAGAGGTAGCCTTTGGGTCCATGCCAGTGTCAACAGGTTATTTTCTTGTTGTTTGCTATTGAATTAAAACCACTCAGCCAGGAAGAAGAACACTGTTTGATGTTTACACAGCCAAGTTATTTGTCATTCACTGGATGTTAAATACAAAATACAGGGCCAGTTCTTGGGCCCAGAGTCTTACAAATTTTCCTCTCTAAATCCTCATCAGTATGTGACATCGCACTCTCTCTTTCTGGATCTAGAGAGCTCTCATTTTTTACTACAGGGTGGCATAAATCTACTAATGAATGGTGGGAGATGTAGGGATTTGATTCCAGCACACCACTTTTTACACACTGTAATTACAAGGATTTTACATAAAATTTGAAAACTATTTTGAAAATAAAAAGAGCTGCAATAACATTCCAGTAAAAATAATACATACCCTCTTAATGTGTATGATAGTTACTCAGACTTTGTCTATTTTCTAGGCTTCCTATGAGATGACAGTGATAATGTGTGTAGTTTCTACATTCTACCTGGCTATAAGCAGATCTGAGAAACTATTTTCTTATACTGAGATTCTGGTGAGCCAGGAGTGTAGATGCCCCCAGGAGCAGAGCAATTAGGAACAGGACTGGGGAGTTCTGGTTTCTGAGGCTCTCAACAGGAAAAGACACAGACTCAAGTTTTGAATTTCCTATTCAGATGCACTTACATCATCTTTTTCTTTTCTTTAAATGCAAACCTAAATCCTTGCTGGGGTAGAGCTATAAAAAAAACCAGCATCTTGCAGAACTGAAATTGCAGCTTAGCTTTTGTCCTAACAATTTATTCAAGCTTGAAGACTACAAAAGACAGTGCGCTGTTAATTAACTGTGTTCAATTCTTGGCTGACTAAACTTGTATAAAGCTGGTAAATGTTTCTCAGTAGTCAATTAATTGTCTTTAAGGCTGTTGGCATTTTCTTTTTTGTTGTTATTAGACCCCAAGTCATCAAACATAACTCTTATGATTAAAACTTAAATATATGAATGTATGGCAAAGGATAATCATATTGTCTTAATCTACAATGGCAACATCTGCATGATTAGATATTTAAGGCATTTGGTAGCTCAGAGACTGGTGCAATGATTCCTCATCTTTTTATTGCCTATAGACATTTAAGTGCAGTATGTGTGCAAAGTATTTTGAAATACCGGATAGTACATTAAGCCATATCAATGACAATTCTGATAAACTGACTTTACCTGAGGAAAGATGGACTGACATTTCTCTACTACTCACAAAACTTCACTAATGGAGGAGCTTAAATCAATTTTTGCAGCAATGAGTTATGTGTCAAAACTCTGAAAACCACTTAGCAATCTTTTTACTTACAGAGAGTTCAAGTGGATACAGAAGATGATACTGTATTTCCACATGTGTTTGCCTTAGCTAAAACTGTAAGCTTTTCTTAGCCTTGCAAGCCCTTGAAGTGTGTGAAATGCAAAATGAACATCAACAGCTTGTGTTTATGAGAGTAACTGCATCTCCTGCTCAGGCATATTTCCAGGAAATATAGTCATCAAAGTAAAGTCGCAGGCAGCACAATACCTTTGGATGGATATGTCATAAAGATGATTTATTATTACCTTTACTACAGACATTGTATCGTACATAGAAATATTACCCACTTCTCAGTGTTGTCAGAACATGCTGGACTTTTCCTGCTAACAAGGAAAGGTGTTTCTCCACTGAAATGTTGCAGCCAAAGTCCTGGATTTGTTCAGCACCATCTTACCCACCAGCTCCCTTCAATTGTGAGGGCCCATCTCCAAGAGCATTGCCTTTCTGCAGCCATGGTCAGATGTATCCAAGCCTGCTACTTTTCACAGTACTTACACTCAGCCCTGTATTTTCTGGCTAAGCTTGCTGTGCTGTGGTTTTTCTTCACTGGCTTCCTCTATTTCCAGTTTTCTTTCAGGTCTTTATAATTTTGTCCTGCAGTATGAATTTTGCTTTTCTTCACAATATGGATGATTTATTTTTAAAAAATATTTTATGCTCTACTGCAGTGACATTGTCAGTCTTGTCTGCTTAGCATTCAGAGACCATGAGAATGATAAGGCAGAATACACAGATCTCAGTATTTTTTTTGTTTCCCTGCCATTTTTTCCTAGCTTGATTTTACAGGATCTGTATTAGACTTTTTTTTCTTCTTGTGTGCACCTCACTTACTCTTTTTCATTGATAGCTCTCTAAAGTGTATCTACTAGTTTTCAAGTTCCTAGAATTATACTCCCATGCACATAAAAGTTTTCTCTTATTAGACAATCCAACTGTAACCCTGCTGTGGAATAAACCAGAATGAATAGGATAAATTCTTGAATCAAATTCTTCTGTGAAGTCCTTCAAACCATTGAAGTGATTAAATGAATGGCTACCTGCAGTACTAGATGGTCAGAAAAATGACTTTTGGCTTTAAAACCTTAAACATTGTACTTGATTTGTCTTTGGTGTACTTAGGCCATTTGGTAATGTGTCACTGTGACAGTTTGCTTTACAGACTGTATTTTCCTGTTTTTTACACTTCATTCTAAGCGAGGTTATAATAGTTTTTACAAATACTTCTCAAGAAAAACTCTGACTTCACTTCTGCATGAAAACAGTTCTCTTGTTAAATGATTTACCTCATATCTGTCCTTGTTGGCAAAATAACAAATTATTTGCCTGACTTCTGATTAAAAATTCAAAGGGAACTTTGCTGTTGGCTGGAAATTTTGGACCAGGAATCCAGCTTAGTACCATGCTTTCCAGGGCAGTCTGAAATACTGTTTCATCACAGTTGCTATATTGTGTAACTCAACTAACTCTCAAAATCATCTTAGGAAGGGCACTTGAACACTCTTTTTGTGGAAGATCACACAGAAGAAGAAAAACATTTTCAACAGCTGTACTGAAAGATCATCAGAGGTGACTGTGGCCCACTGGTCCTGCAGTCTCAGAGTCTGGACCAGAGACAAGTTGGACAACTGGTATTTCCATCTCTCAAAAAACACAGAGGGAAAACTTCAAAATAATTTGAGGAGGGGGGAGTGTGGTTTGATTTTAGGTTTTCCCATGTTGTAACAGTTGAAGCATAGCCATGCCTATATTTATTAAGCAAACACTATCTATTCTTTATTCAGAAAAGATTCTTGTTGGCATGACAGCATTAAAAGCATCAAATGAGGTTCCATGTATGTTAAACCCTTCAGTGTTTACACATGCATTCTGAACTTTACATGTCAGAATGCTGCCACTGATATCAGAGCCATTAATCACTTGCATAAAATCAAGCATACCTATTTAAGACCCTGGAAGACTGACAACTAACAGGTGCTCAGTTCCAATGTCTGATCAACTACAATAAATAATAAAGAAGCATAAATTTATGTGGGGTCCCTGGAATTAAGCAAATTCATTGCATGTAATTAATTACATAATAACTCTTCAAACCATATGCTCATTTGACTACACAAAATAAAGCAAAATTAAATGGGAGCAAATAATGGTGTAAAGAACCAGATTTGGCATGGATATTTCAAGCTTCTTTCTATCTGGCTGAACCTTTTATTCCTGTTAAAATTGTGGAAAAATATTAATTGTGAAGGAAGGCATACGAAGCATTGTATACTGGCTAACATCCTGAGTTAGTCTTTTTGATGAAACTGAATTGTACTTACTAAAACAGTACATTTATGATAATATTCAAATGATAATCAATGCTTTACACATACCATTTGCAGCCTTTACCAAATAAGAAAAACTCAATAACTCAGGTGGCTTCCTGAGAATGACTGCTATCAAAAAAGACAGCACAAAAATCAGTCCATCAGGAATTGCTATGCAACCAATATTTTCATAAAACTGGAAAGATTTAACTATTGCTTTCCAGATCATTTTATTGTATAGCTGTATTTTGATATAGAAAGCTGAGAAAAATCAGTAAAAGTAATCTCCCTCCAGTACTATACAGAGTTGGCCTTAGATAGCATGTGGAGGGTCTGCACAAAATATCAGAGGATAAAGCCCCCTTCCTTCCAAAGAGCTCGGATTAAAAGCAATCCAGCTGAAATTCATTTGTATAGGAAGCTGGAAACTGGCTAGGATGCTGGAAGCTGATGTTAAAAAAAAAAAAANTATTTGTTGAAAGAAGTATGGGAATTCATTATATGCTAAATTAAGCATCATCTTCTCTGCATTCTTCTTTGGGGAGATGCAGGGAGGACAGCTTCTAGACAGACATCCCCAAGTGATTTCAAAATATGTGAGGCCATTTGAATATTTCCTTGAATATAGATGAGCGATATGCATAAACATCTAAGAAGAACAAATGCAATTGCTGAAGTGATGATTGTGTGGCCATGGAAAAGGAATAAAATGTTGTAGAAGATTACACATAGCTGAAGAAATGGAAAAATTGTGATGTAGCACAAAGATCTTTTGTCTGAGCAGCAAAGGGAAAGCTTGGATAAGTAGCAGAATCACTACTTTTAGACATAGCAAACAAATAATTTATAAGTACCATAAAATGCATATTCCTGAGGGAAAACCCCAGTAGCCTCAGTGCGCATGCATAGTCAAACATGCAATTACAGCTCTAATGGAACATGCACACACATGCATACACGGTGCAAACATTTCTTTCTGTCTGTTCTGATATCGATGCCACATTTTTACCCTAGGAGGGATCCTCTGTGCTGGATCTGACTTAACTCTCACTTTACCAGCAATGTAGAACTATTATTCAGCATCAGTTGAGTTTGACCAAATACAAGTGGCATGGTAATTCTGTCTCTAATAACTGCAGTCCTGATTAAGTTACTTCTATTATCTGCTGCCAACCTGTATATTTTCTCAGAGGAAGAGGAACATAAATTTTTATTCCAAATCCCAGGCAGTCTTCATGCTTGTGGATTTGCTTATTAAGCAGTCTTTGCTGAGATCTCAAAGAAGGGATAGACAATTTCTTGCAGCCAGATATTAAAATAATTCTGAGCTACTGTCACTCAAACTATGAAAAACTACACCTTTCTTTTTTTTTTTAACAGACCTCATATAAAGAGGAAAAATATCTTTAAGCTTGAAGTGAGTGGAGTGAGACGGTGGTATAACTATTACATAGAATGTGAAATCCTGGACTGTTTTAACAAACTAGGAAGAAAAATTCTATCAATTGCAAAGTAGTCACAGATCTCACTCAGCCAAGAATAATTTTTGGCTGTGATATTCCAGATTTTCGAAACCTTGTTCCATAATGTTCCTTCTTCAGGTATAAGCTACCAGTGGTTTAATAAAACAAAAATGCAAAATAACTACAAGTCCCAGAATAATTTTCCTAAAGAGTATTTACTGAATTCAGAATTTAATCAGATATTAATTATTCAGGCACCTTTTTTTTCTGACCTTTTTCCAGGTCTTAAATTTGGACCTAGACTAAGTGGCTTTAATGACTCAAAAGGACATTCACCTTTGTTAGCTATACAGTTAGTACACTGACTGGAAATGAACAGAGCCATATCCGTGTTAGGGTTTTGCAACAATTGTTTCATGCTGAAGGACTTTGTGGAATGGTAGAATTTCTAATGTTTGCAACATGGTTGTTTCATTTGCAACAGGAACTGAGCATTGGTTAAAAAAAGTCAACAAATTACTTTGTTACACAAAGTGTCTCCCAAATTACAATACAAAGGTTGTCACATTTATTTGAAGTTATTTCCTCTGAAACTCTCAATTACATATTCTGAAAAATACTGTAAAGAGTATTAACAGCCTAAGTAGTAGCATAATATTGTGCCAGCCCATTGCTAGCATAAATGGCCAGCTAAACTCTGTACACCACACATAAGCTGTTCTGCAAATCACTTTTAGCTTTAGCTCAGGAGTTTTCCTTAATATTCAAGTCAGCTCCACATTTTCAAAACAACATTTAGATTCAACAGTGTCAGTGCAATGGTGGTTCACATACATATAGAGTAGGTAGCAAGAAAATAAATGCTCACTGAAGTGCAAAAGCAGCTCAACCAACGTTAACAATCCAAAAACACTGACACACAGAAAGCAGAGACAGCAGAATGCAAAAGGTAACTGTTCACAAGCCTGACTCGCACTGTGCAGTGACTACTTTGTCAGCAGAGGGAGAGTGGAAGAGGGAGCGTTCAGTCAGAATAAACTAGGGGCTCTCAAGTGTGCCAGACACCACCACCAGCTTAATTTGTTCTCTCTGTGCACCATCTTTATGCCTCCACCTTAAGTATGACAGAGACATAAGACTGATGAGGATGCCAGAGGCATGATACCATTTTATACTTCATCAAATTAGATAGAAGGTTCACGTATACAATTTGTAACAAGAAGACATACTAAACTTCCCAAAGATCGCACTGATTCCATAATTGAAACTCAGGAAAACTTTGCATTGAAGGCCTGGGATGGTAAATAGGAAGACAGAGCCATAGACATTATCAGGTTATTTTATGCAATGATTAATTACAAGTCCCAGATGATAATTTTGACCATGGTTATTAAAAAATAACAACCAAGAAGCATCCTCCCCATCTTAACATTGCAGGTATCTATGCCAGTTGTCATTTGTTGTATCACCCAGAATGACTGAATGCAAACAGAGTCAATCTCCACATCTCAACAATAAAGTAACATGCCTGAAACAACAAGGAAAACACTAAACCAAGATCTGATCAGGCCTCCGTAAAGATAGGTATGAGTATGGGAATATCTGGCTTCTTGGGATAATTGCTGCTCTACTGCTTGCTATTAGAATTAGATCCTCGTTGCCTTTGAAGGCAGTTTGACACCAGTAGTTCCCAGACAGTGTCAAAATTAATTCTCTTTTCTTTCTAATGCCTCATGAGTGATAATGTACAATAAAATCCCTAACAAGATGAAAAGTGCCAGTGTGGGAAGATACCTGCACAAACAATTTGTAGCTGGACCCTTATTTTAGAGCCTGGCCTTTCAGTCACCCTACCACATTTGGTTTGCATCAGCTGATAAAAACAGAGAGTTGAGTATTTCTGAAAATCTAAACCCAGACTGACTGAGAGTCTGTATTCCATATCAAAGGAAATTCTGGAATTCCTGTCCCTTGAGGGCTAATGCTTCCATGATTGTACATTACAGAGTTCATTTGGGGTATAATTAATATCTGTGAGATGGTTTAATAGGATGCTGATTAATGTCTGAAATAGTAATAATCTAATTAAATTAACTGAAATAAATTCTGCCACCAGCAAAGACAATTAAAATTAAAACTGAAATAATGATATATTTAACTGAAAAGATACAGTTCAGTTATGAGAGATACACTGACTCATTTTGAGGCAATCTGTGGGTAAAAAAAACCTGCTGTCATAGCTTTGTCTGCAGAATTACTTTTCCCACTGATTTAAGAATAAAATTATTTAGGTTACACCATCTCTGAAATAAAAACATAGTGAAAACTGAGCCAGTGTTCCCCTGGGCAGCTGTAAATCAGGCTTCCACAAAGGTTTGAATTGGCAAAGATAGCATATAGCAGCTTCTTCACCCAACCAAGTAATTCAACATAAACCCAAGTGAACTATGTAAGTATTTGGCAAAGATTCACAGGTATCTTCACTGGAAGAGGTGCTTAAGGGTGGACACTTCATTAAAATGCTATTTTTCTTGCCCAGTGTAACAGTAATTCTAACTCACTGGAGGCAGAACCCATTTTCCACGGCTGTGGAAGCTATTTATTTTATTTTTGAAGTTAATCCAACTCTGTGATGAAGCAGCACTGGGAAAAATCCCTTTCCCTTTAGGAGCAGAAACTTTGCTTAGATGGCATAAGGGAATATAACTTTAATACTGGATGCACAAAACAAGCACTCTTGGTTTCTCATTTATTCAGTGGGATACCACTGCTACTGCACATCTGTAGCTGCTGTTCAAGGAGACTTTGAGGGAAACACCTAACAATGCAAAGATCAAATTACTTAAAAGATCTTCTTGCATCAAGTCACGATACAGAAGTAGAAGGGACCACACCTCTGGTTATTTCTACAAGTTTTGTTCTGAGAGTGAAAATCACTGAAGTGAAGAGAACCAGTGCAAAACCTGTGCAATACCACTTCAATGTACCTGAAACGTAATTTCACCCTCAGTGACTACATTGGCTCAAAAAAGTATAGTAATGCATGGTACTCACCTAGTGTCATTAAATGCACTTTCAAAGACCAAATATGTCATGTTATGCTTGACTGCGTCTGTCGTTTGTGATCTAAAAGAAACCTAGACAGTTTCTCAGGGTACAAGATACCTGAGTACTCCTCTCCGTGTTGTGATGATGGGGTTTCTTTAAGCTTTGCTTTAGCAGATATATAATTATAGGTAATAAGAAGAAAAGATACATCAGAAAACAGTTATTCAACTGAAGAACTTAAATGACCAGTCTAGGCTTAGTTATTCACTGATTTTAGAAAGCTTTATTAGATTATCTGCATTAGAAATACTTCACAGGTTAAAAATACTATAATGGAAAACCCTGGAAATATTTCCCTGCCTTGTGAAAGCAGTGAATGGTGAATAATGTGTTTATATATTGGCTTCTGTGTACCTTTAACCAAACTGTTATTTCAAAGCATATTAAGTTTAAAATAAGTCTGTGTGAGGATTCTTTTACACTCAGATGTCTAAGAAAAAAAACATTACATTGTGGAACTTCATGAAAATTTTAATGGTAGTCAAAAATTGAAGAACTGGTGGAAAAAAGAATTGATCACAAAGAAAAATATTAAAACCAAACTGGTTCACCTAATTTTTGTATGTATTATCTTGAGGAGAACCACCTATTATTCAAAAGTACAGCTATTTCTGTAGATTGCAATAGTTGCACAGCTTGGATGGCATTGCTGTCTTCCAGGTTTTATAGAATGGGTAAGCTTGGAAGGGACCACAGTGGGTGGTCCAACCTCCCTGCTCAAGTAGGGTCATGCTCAAGCACATTGCATGGAATATCACTCAGATTGTTCTTGAGTATCTCCAGTGAGAGAGCTTCCACAGCCTCTCTGGGCACTCTGTTCCAGTGTGTGGTCATACACATAGTAAATAAGTTATTCCACTTATGGGAAGAGCTTATTTGTCTTCTTTCCATGACATAGGTGCCTGAATGTGGCTGTCACCAATTATACCCTGATGTGGAATATTTATCCCTTTTTGGCTTGCACACAAGAGGACTTTTTGCTGCTAACAGCTCCAGCTTCTCTGAATCCTCCAGCTAAAGTAAATTCAGTATTCGCCGACCAAAACAAAACTATGCTTAAGCTTTGAATCACTGCAAGTGCTGTCTCAATTTCAGATAAATAACGCAACAGTACCTGGAAGCCGTCCGTATAATTTCAAGCTTTTAAAGCTTATGAAATGTACCATACCAATCTGTCACAGTTTTATTTAAAGTCACAAAATACATTGCTAAAGTTTTGCTTTTGCTGCCTTGGCAAATCCCTTAAATTACACTTCATTTCAATCAAGAATTTCAAATGACATCATAGAAACTTCCTGCATACACAAATTTTGCAGAGTGCCAATCAATGACAAAACAAAACCTCTTCAACACTGTTTGAAAAAGATACACACTCCAAGAAGTATTGATGTGGATTTGGGATCTTGTATATTCAGCTGAAGCGTGAGGCATGCAGATTAATTTAGTCTTAAAACATCTATCTAGTTTTGCATACATAAACTCTACTGTCAGCACATTCTATGATAGCATGGAACAAACGTTCTCACTTTCAAAAACCAGTCTGCAAGACTGCTGTAGTACAGCATCTTCAGTTAATAGAAATTGTAAAATTTTAATTAATTTGAAACCTGCAGGAAAAAAGAACATAGTTCAACACATAGAACATACCAAGGAATCAGGCTTGACTGGATAGAAGGTACATTTTTATTATTTATAAGAGCAAGTGTTTCAGACTAGACCTGCTCAGACATCCTGAAATACCTAGTCTCTTTTGGCCTAATTAAAAGTCTTCATTAGACTTCAGAATTATGCAAACTGGAGACTAGGAAATTCAACTACCTCTAATTGTGAGAGAATAAGAGATCAGTGTACTCAATGATGCCAGATGTTTTGATGATCTCTCGGAGAGTATTATGCACTTTGGAAAAAAACAAACAAATAAAACCAAACAAAACCACAAAGAAACTAAGGTAAATTAAATGACCTCTGCTTCTATCAAACAACCAATATGAGGTGATGGAAGAGAAGGTTAAGGTTTTTGTGACTTCTCTCTGACTTCTTTGGAGGTAGTTGACACTTTTCAGGACAGACTACCACAAACTGGGAAAGAGCTGGACCCTTCTAGACCTGGATTATTCATTATGTATAGATATTGCTTTGTTTCAAGAAATTCAGGTTCAGTGTCCACATTCTGCTGTTTTTCTGCCAAAGAAGGAAGCTGGCCAGAGCTGGCTGTAGATTAAATATGTATTCCAAATGCCCAGAGGTTGAATAGAATGGTTGAAATGCATTGACATTCTGGATTTATAAGTCAGAAAGCTTTCCAGATTTTTTGTTTCCATCTCAGCTGGTGAATAAGCTGCTCAGGTGCCACAACTCAAACAGCATTAGTTGCAAACCAAAACCTCAGCTAAGAGAGATATATATTGCTAGAACAATAACCTAATGATCTCTTCAACATCATTAATAATGCAGAAGGGAAAACAGAAAGGCCGAGCTGCATTCAAATTATTTACTGAAATAAGTAGACAAAAGTTTGCATTATTAATTTTGAAATATGTAATACTTTAAAAGTGCTTTATTAAGCTATGTGTCACTTTTTTTTAACTAGAAAAAATATTTCGCAACTAAGGCAGTTTCCATTTACTAGTTTAGATTTATTTTTTGTCTAAGAGAAAATTGGTTTGTTCAGAATCACATTTCTGTTTTACTTACTCAGAATCTCATAAATATATATAAGCTAATATTTAAGGTATTTTAAAGAATAAGGGAAAATGTATTTTTCTACACAGATATTATAAAAAAATTAACAAATAGATTTATAGCAACATTTTTTGATATATTGAAGCTTTCTGGCAGTAGATTGAAAATGTGCATTGAATCCCAGTACATTTTAATTCTCTCTGGCTAATTCTCTTGAGAGTTTCAAAAGGATTATTTCCTTTATCACAGAAATTTCCATTAAGAAGTTCCTTTTCATGCATGTCTACTTTGGCATTTCCAAAAATCAAAATATTCACTTTAAACAATTTAAAAGACGATATTAATGTTCACACAAGGAAGGAAACATGCCTTTTCAGAATGTCTGCATGATATTAAATGTTCAGCCTGGGTTTCACTTACTTGGCAGTGATGGGACAATCTGTAGAATCAACCTACCATAAAAACAAAGGTTTCTATTTGCTTCCTGCTCAGCTGTACTGGAAGTTACATAAACATGACAGTTTTTCTATTAAAATTCCTTGAACTGAGAAATAGATTGCTTGCAACCACTGCAGGAAGAGGGGGGGAAGAAAAGACAACCAAAAAAAGACATCCCCCAGAAATTCTAACATAAAATAGGATTAACACTTCTGTTTGAGCTGGTGGTGTGATGGCTGAGGAGTGTTGGTAATTGTTCAGGCATTTGGGTTAGTGACAAAGACATGAGAGGCCCATTTACTGACATTTTGTGGCCATATGTGTAACTCTACTATAGTCATGATTACTTTAAGATGTTTTCTCAATTATTCCATCTAATGGAATACAATACACTAATTTCAATTTAAACATTTGCATGGTTGCTACTGTACAGCTGTAGGGCTTTGAGGCCAGCCTTTCTAGTGAGACTCTGAAGTTTTACTCAAGTACTTACGAAAAGAATACACACAGCTTAAACTTCAAGCATATGGACAGTCTGTTTAGTTTTAAGAACATTGCTCTCTCTGACTTGAATTTTTAGAGTGAACTGTTAAAACTTTCCAGGACTGGGCTGATGCACAGATTTTCCATAACTACACTTGCATACCCCTACTGCAAGTAAGGTACGTGGGAATTTTACAGAAGCATAATCAAGAGAAAATGAGATTGGTCTCTTTTGATACTGAATTTGGATTGTGTAATCGACTAATTTTGTCTAAGGGAAGAGGACTTTACTCTTAATCTGTGGAGTACACTTAGAAAACTAGACTTTTACAGAGAAAATAACATTTACTAATAAAAAGAACAGATTTTACAACATAATTAAGGCATAGAACGGCTATGTCTGTTTTGTGATCAGTATTCAAACACAAACTGAAATTCAAAACTTGGCTACTTGGTCTATATCACTGGTTTGCCAAGGTAGCTGTGTTGTGTGAATGCACACTGTTAGCCAGCAATTCCCAGAAGCTGAAACTGTTACATTCCTTGGGCCAAAACAGGTTATTCCATTTGGGAAAACCATTTAAACTATGCTATCAAAGGAACACAACATCTCCACAGAGAAAGGTTGCCAATAGATTCTACAAGTATAAGCATACCAGAAAAGCCTTTTAAAGTGTGGACAAGCCTGTCATTAAATCTAACTTCTAACTTAAGTAAATCCCTCCATTGTGAAATCTTGTTACCCTCCTTTACAAAATTCCCTTGCTCTGCTTCAAGATGTGATCCTCCATCAGTCTAAGGAGCTCATGAAGCTGACTTAGTTGATATAATTCTACATTGAAAATTTCTCTTATTATTATTAATCAACTGCCTTAATTCCCAAACCATGGTAAGGAAATACTCTAAGAATGTAATTTCTTAAGAGTTCTCTCTGTGCCCTTTTTCCTGATCCAGGTATTGTAAAGCTCTAGCCATATATTTTCAGAGAATCTCTCAAAGAACTAGTCATGTCATATTTCTCTTGTTCTGACTTCTTTCTGAATATAATCCTGACGTTTTTAGCCTATACTGTTGTGTGACCTCAAGTAATGGGACATTTTAAGGGCACCTTCAATATGGGTACACATTTTAATTTTTTGGGGTGAAATATGAAGATGCATTTTCTGGGTCACCATTTCTTGCCAATTTAATTTCTCAACCACTTGAAAGCTATTTTATCAGGTTTAGCTGCTCTCTATTTAATTGCTGAATTTTTAATCTGCAAAAAGATGGCTCAAAACATTTCTTTCCAGCTCTCTCACAGTATAGAGACAATCCATAATATATTCCACCATTACCAAAGGGGAAGCAATTTAAATACTCTATATCTTTTAATTCAGGCATTTTGTACATGATTTATTGTAAACCTTTTTACAATAAATCTTTTACTAGTTATCCCACATGTAGAAAACTTCCTGTCTGACTCATAATAGGAAAAAAAAAGTCAGCCAGCAGTTACCTCCTTGTTATCAAGTCCCCAACACCACTGGCACGATCATGTCACACTTAATTAAAATGTTATGGCTAGTCTTGCTCAGAGGGATCTGCAAAACATATCCCCTGGTTGCAAGGTCGCCGATGTTTGCAGCTTTTCTCATGATTATCTGCCAGGAAAACATCATTCTTAGGTTGTGCTGTCAACCAGCTTTACAGTAACTAACTAGTCTGTAATAAACTTCGACTTCTGCTAAAGAGTATATCAACAATAAGTAAACTGTGCTATAAATGCCATGTTTTCAAGCCAGGCTGCCAGGAATAAAACCACGGAAAAAATTATGCAGTATATTTTTTATTTCTTGACTCTAAACAACAGGCATTTTATCCTGCAAACTCTGAACCACCTGGTGTCTGAGCCTGCAAAACCTCTTTTGGAAACAGTAAGCCACAGAATACTATTGCTCATCTTGGTAAATGGTCCCTAACAGTGTGACATTTTCAGAAAAATGTAATCTCTGACACCGATACCCTGAAACACTTAGTAGTAAAACATATCAACAAACAAAATTACAGTAAGAAATATAATCAAAAACACAGGCATCAGAAACTTCTCAGAGAAAACAGCACACATTCAAGAAAGACCGCACAAAAGACAAAACTTATTGAATTATTTCTGTTTCTGTCCTGGATCACTCAGGCACAGGCATCAGAGTTCACAGCTAAAGAGATGCCTAAGTATTATTGTCTGAAACAGAATGAGAAAGAGGCTCTTGTTTTCTGGTGCACCTGGATGTGTCTGACAGAAAGCTGGCTAAACATCATTAGCACTATTCTGTCTTCACACATTAAGTCTCTTAATCATAGACAGGCCCTATCCCTGGCCCATTAATTATACTTTATAGCTGACCTTACTGCTTGGAACTTAGTCTAAGACTGATGCCAGGAGTTTTATTTCAATTACTCTTCATGCAGAGTTTTGACTTGATTTTCCTTTAGAAAGAATGCCACTTACTTCTGCATGTTTCTTGGTGTTACAAAGGTAGTGTTACTGTCTCTCTCTCTAAGATTCCGTTCCAACCTTGAGAGGCCTGGATTTTGTAAGGCATCCTCTTTCTAGCAGGTGAAGCCCAATGAAACTATTTTATAGATAAAGTGTAAGGAAAAGAACTATCTATCAAACTAGGCATCTGCATCTCATCAAGGCCATCTATGTGTCTGATTTGACCTCTTGTGCTTTATGTTTCTCTTTTATCTTACTACTTTATCTCAAGTCTCTCTTCTGTCTCTTTTTTTTTTAAATCTTGCTGCTTCATCTTTCCCTGATTATATTCCACTATCTTAATAGTCATCCTTGTACCTAATGCTCTATAACTTGTAGAAGATATTTTACTTACCAGTTTTATGTAGTATCATGAATATGTTCTCCTCTGTTGCTATTTATCTGTGAGATAACTTGTAAGACCCTCAGTGCACATCCATATACAGCAAATATTTTTCAAGTACTATATTTTAAATATTATACTTGAACATACTTCCCAGCCTGAGTATTAAAATTGATCCATTTAAATTCACTGGCTGAGCATTTCAGAAATCAATGAATGATATTAGCTGCATTCATGTCAAATGTTTATAAGAGGCACTCCAATTATTGTGACTCTT
Source organism: Scytalopus superciliaris (assembly GCA_013400415.1). Lineage (NCBI taxonomy): Eukaryota > Metazoa > Chordata > Aves > Passeriformes > Rhinocryptidae > Scytalopus > Scytalopus superciliaris. The sequence goes on from VXBX01009921.1 coordinate 822,090, forward strand.
CAGAGCAGCAATTCAAAATATGACGCCTTCCCATAATATCCATGTAAAAGGCAAAAAAAACCCAACCATAAAAAAAAATGACTAATGACTGGAAAATATTTGCTGGTGCTTAATTTTGCTACAAATTCTGAGTGATAATTATAGTTGATAGTTTTTTCTCTCTCTCTAATCACTCAATCTATTATTTACAATGAGGATTTAATAGATTTGGTCAAAGAAATGAGAGAAAGCAGAGGATTTATGTGGACAGTTAAATATAAATGAGACAGAAATGTTTTACTTCAAGCTGTCATTTCAATTTGTTGGCTAAAACCTGTATCAAAATATTTCAGTGATCTTGAAAAGTGACTCATCACAATAGGCTTTTGTGCTTCTGATTACCTCTTCCATGATGCACATACCCTTGTCTTTAGGGGAAATAACACAATATGACCAGGAAATTTCTATATCTGAGGCTAATCATGGAAGAGAAATTCTCATTTTGCTAAAGAAATAAAAATCACTTGACGTACAGCCCCTACCAGGCAAGAGAATTCCATTCCTGCAGTTCTTCATTGAGAACTGAAAATTTTCACAGAAAACAAGCAATGTTTATAAATATTTTGATATATGTGTTCCTGATAACCCTAAATATAAATGCATGATCTACTACATTCAATAACAGTTTCTGTGCATAGATTGTTCTATAACATCTTTGATATATTTTGGTTTGCAATATTCACATTGGCAGCATTCACTTTCATCAAATCTCTTCCCCAGCAGCAATACACAAATTCTCCTATCCCCCACTATTTAAAAAAAACCAAACCAAAACAAAAAACCACCACAATCAAAACTACCAAAAAAACCCCAAACAACACACCAAACATTGCCGAAAAGGCACTAAAATAAAATTCCAAAAAGAATTAACCAAATCTTCACTGAATTTAGACTTTTTTACATATAGTGTAGTATGTGATAAAATTCCAAACTTACTGAAAATTAGTTATTCATATTGTCCCCTTATAATATTTCTACTACATGAAAAAGAAAGAGTTTGCAAACTTCAGGAGCTCAATTTTATGCACTTGAAATTAATTGCAGCACATATAACATGACTCTGCTACAGAATAGTTCTAAAGTTACCCTCATTGGTCTTGCCTGAGTTTTTCTTGTAAAGAGTTACTTGTCATTCTTTGTAGAGTTTGAAAATGAAGCTCATTCAGTCTATGAATACATCTCTGTACATGGTAAGGTTAGGTACCAATTATTTGTACAGCTTCCTTTTTAATCAGAACAGCTTTTATTCCCCCACGATATATCATAATAATCTTCTCCCAAATTACCAAAACATTCAAAGAGCAACAGTTCAACTTCAGTGTAGGAAGCAGGTTTTCCGGCTTATTAAATTATACTGATAAATCAATTTTAGTACATGCTCTGTATCACACAAGCTGCCTCCCTGCCTCAGCTCCAGATTATATGTCATAATAATACCTGGGGTGATAGGATGGGATTTTTTTTTAATGAAATTGTATCCTATTCAAACTGTCTCAGCACCAGTGTCTATGTCCTGTGCAAAAGACATTTTGTGAACTTAATACATGTGTTATGCTCACTGAAAAGTTATGTACTTGTATATTGGAAGAACTGTGTTTGGAAAGGCAAAGCATTTCCCCTTCCAAAACACCAGAGGAGTGTTTTCAATATAAGTCAGACCAGAACTTAGCAATTTATGGGTTTAATTTTCATAATGCAAATAGTAACTATTACTGCATATGCTAATTGTTCTAAAATGCCAAACAAATACTTCTCAGTTAACCTAACATTATAAAAATCACAACAATTTTTATTGCCAACCTTTAAAAATGGGAATGGTCAGTAGAATACAGGCTATTAAGTATATTTCACTGGTATATTAGGAGTATAAATAGTTGTATTATAACCTCCTTTTATAACTTCTCAAAACATTCACTTTGGCAAACTTGTCTGGAAAATCATGTAAATAATGCAAAATCTGTTTTTACGTTTTGGAATTCTAATGGTATATTATCTGAAAGAGTGGCACTGCAGAAGCCACTGGAGTTTGGAGCTGGAAGTACTGTAATTCATACTGACAGCTGTCACCACTTCTTTCCACTTAGGTGAGTCTAATGAGCCAGCCGTCATGAGAGATTGGTATTTGTTTCAGAGCTAGGATTTCACATCAGGAGAAAGCAAGTTAGTTGTTAGTTATAACCTGACACTCATACAAGCAACTAACATGGCAAGACTGAAGTCAGTGCTGAAGTCTGCTCTAGCTAATGACAACACCATTCTCTTGCATTTTGATAACCAAAGCCGCTGGAAAAGATACATCTACAGTCCAAACCATTCTCAGCCCGGCTCTTCTACATATCAGACACCCCAGATGGCTTTTGTTGTCTCCCATGCTGAGTAGTAAACCCAGAAGCCTCTTTCCCTATGCCTGCCCTCATACACAGTGAAGGTTTTATCACAGCAGGTCGCCTCTGTTACATAGTGAAAGTTTTGAGAAACTGCCATCCAAAAATGAGAACAAACATCAAACAGAATTATGGAAACATCAAAGATGCTTTTGAACAAACTATCATAGGTTTCTAACAACTTTTATTACTTTTTGTACAAGTAAAGGACATACTATGTTGTAAACACTAAAATAATCTATGAAAAAATTAAATTACAATATTTTACAGTAATGTACAAGGAAACAACCTTGGACATCTACTGTTTAGGGATTATTTGCAAAATATCAGAATAAATTTATTAGGAGAATCTGCATTGTTAGCTCACAATCTTTCACACCATTTTGTAAAATGTTTTCAGTGTGTGACATCCTGTCAAATAATTTTCATCTTTTCTCAGTCATGCATTCTTCTTAAAGTCTTAAATAGATTTTTGAGTTCCTCTTCCTTAATTTCCATTCACTGACAAAACAAAAATGCTGTGATTTTTTTTTTGTCTCATCTGTGCACATCACTAGCATTGTACAAAAAACTGTTGTTCTTTTGACATTGCATCTCTATAAATGGATTAAATGAGCTGTGAATATCAGCATTTAACCAATAAAAAGAGATCTTTATTTATTTAGAATGTATCAGATCAGCTTCATCTAAAAGGCTAATTGAAAAGGCTATTCAGGTTAGCTGTGATATTAGAAGACAACTGAATCACATTTAATGCTACTTAAAGGATGTGAATGGGCTGAAAGAAAAATTAAACCATGGCCATTAAAATTTAATTTAACTTAGTGAAGCCATTAACATTTTGGTTTTATGCAGTGGCAAGCATTCTAAAGTTTTCCATAAAATTCAGAAACCTAGAACTGTCAAATGAATGACCCCTATGTATCAAAAATTATTGAGAGTGACCTTAAAGCATAAATCAGAAAAAATAGCAAAAGGAGAAAACTTCTTTGACTACCATTATTAGCTGTCATTCTGTTTCTTCATATATACACAGTGTCTTCTATCCTCTTAATTACACACTTCATTTTGCATTTTAACACTGAATATCAGACTGGGTTATCAAATGAACAGGACATGAACTGTAAAAAAATAATCTTTTTTTAAGACAATATCTTACTTCTAGCAGTGTACTTGCAATATGCTGCTCTGCCACTACAAGTTTGTCTTTGCAATTTGACAATGCCACTGCCAGTATTCCTTATGCTCTGTATCATGAAAATATTGTTAATAGCACAAAGAAGTCATCAATGCAATAATTTTTAAATTTTTCATCTGTTTCAAATATAAAAACTAGAATTAAAATGATAACAAATCTGATCACGTATCAGTACATAACTAAAATTTTGGATTGACTGCCTGACAAGAAAATAGAAACCTCTACTTTTTGTTTTCATGCTCATTTTTTCCACTTCAGTGAGTGGGAAAAAGGTTTAAAAATCTAATACAGGAGACATTAACAGTCCCAAAATAATATAATCTCAGATTTCATATCTTGCTTTATAACATTACTTGTATTGCTCTAGCTTACTTCTTAGTAATCGTCACCCATCTTGACAGGAAACAGAAAAGACTAAACACCTTGCAAGTTCTTACAAATACATTCCAGGAGATGTAGGGTTATCATGAAAACTGTAGGGCTAACCCAGGGAGTTTACTGGCTCTACATACACAGTGTAAAACTTCTGGCTTCACAGAAATCAGCAGCACTGCCACCTTCACTCTGGACCCATCCCTTGAACTAGCTTCAGAGATGAGAGAGGTATATAGCTAAACAGCAACCTTCCAGTGAGCTGAAAAAACTGTGAGAGTGCTAAAGGTTCAAGTGGAGATGGGCATGTAAAAAAATCAACAAGTTTTGAAAAGCTTTGAAAGAATATGTTCTGCTGAGGACTCAGTGATTTCATGGATTCTTACAAAGTTCTTTTCGTCCATGGCTCTCAGCTACCTTATTCATCAGCTTCTCCTTCATGATTCATCATGGCTAATAATAGATGAAATTAGTGGGAAAATAATCAAAATTCTAATGACAAAAGGAAGTATCTGAATTACTCCAATAGATTATCTTCTAAATTGGCTTGGCTAGCCATTAATTTGATTTTCTCCTTTCCCAACTTAATTTTTAATGGGTTACAGAAAATTAAAAACAGAAACTAGTGATGACCTCTATTCCTTGCCAGTTGTAGTGCTTCTAACTCCAGTCACTGAATATTTTTACTCACAACATCCCAATATCTCAAAGTCAAACACTTTTAAATTTAAGGAGTTTGGTAAGGCAAAGCTGTTTTACTAAGCTTTAAAACCAACCAGATCAGATTAAACCAACTCCAGGTTAAAAGCCTCATCCAAAGTGGACTATGGTTTATCAGAGGAAAAGCCATGTTCACGAATGGTAGTCAGGAAGTCTCTTCAGTTTGTTGCTGGAATAATTGCTAGATTATTACAGGATCTGCTTAAATTAGTGTGTGCAAACCACCATATCAGCTCAAATGTTCAGTGAGCAGCCTGCATCACAGCTCTGCTGTGGCAGATTTCTCCCTAAATGAAATAGCAGCAGAGAAAAAAAATTACTTTTTATAACAGCAGTGGAAGAAAGTGAGCAGAAATTACATTATTTGGACTTGAGTAGCTGGGTACAGTTTATATCTTCCCTTGCTAATGTTTGGGTTTTGGAGGCAAAAATTACACATAGAAATAACTATATCTAAGAACAGTGTAAGTGCAAAGGTACACTGTAACAATGAAGTGTAAACAGAATAAGCAACCTCTGATTAGGAGTTTGCCTAAAAACTTAATGAAAGAATCTTTTGCTAAATTAATTATATAAGTTTAGCAAGTCTGGCACTGTTTTAATCCTAGATCTATGCAAAAAGAAAACAATTTTTGTAATAGGACTTCAAATACATTTACTCTGATAACCTAAAAAAATAAACTTTGTCATGTGTTCTAGTCTCCTTATAGAACATCTACAGTCTCCTAAAAATACTCTTATTAGGAGTATCCAAGATTAAAAGGTCAAATAGAGCCTTTTATCAGGATCAGAACTTGTGTTCAAGTGTTCTGTGATTTGTCAAGGAGTTCAGTCAGAGACCACATGACAAGCTCAGTTAAATACACCACAAAGTCCTGAGTATATACCAAAAGCTTGAGGAGTGTAATGCTCCTCATACATTCAGTGTCACATTCTCTCCTTTATGGGCATGTGCCAACCCAGTAAGATAAATGTGATTCCAGATGCCATATAGAAGTCACATTTCTGAAATGAAGGTGCCACAATAATACTGGTTATTTATCAGTGCGTGGACATGTAAAACAATCTCTCAAATGGTTTCTTTGTCCCAGCTATTTCAATTTCCTTTATCTGCAATACTGAAAGGAGGAATATCTTTAAATTATTTTCTTGGTACAGAACAGCAAAAAAAAAGAGTCCTGTCTCATGTCATTCCTTTATGCATTCCTTTGCCTTGTAGAAAATGTCACCGCACACAGGAAAGAAACTTTTGCATTGTAATACACAAAAGCATGGCAGTGGTGCCTGACAAACACACTGACCCCGTCCTTTGCTCTCTTCATTGCTTTTCTATTAACAATTGTTATCTACAAATGTTACAGTGTCAAATCCTGATTTCTAAAAGATAATATAAAATTCAAGCACAGAGATAGTGATCTATCAATCAGTTAGGCTCATGTTAGAACAGAATTAACAATAAGAGAGTCTGAGATAGAAAATCCCCTGAAGAGTGATGCAGCATGGAGGAATTAGCCTCCCACCAAGAGAAAAAATAGATGAGAGGCACTAATTATTCTGAATGATGCATTGCCCAAGACACTTGGACAACTTCTTAAGAACTGCAATATGAAAAATTGCCTAAAACAAAATGTCTCCTTAGTCTACTTCACTCTATCTTAAGGCAAAGATAGGAGAAGCCAACAAAAGTGTGTCTAAATAAATATAATTTGAGAAAGTCAGAAGTGAAATTATAATACCAAGAGGATGTCTAAGTAATTTTCTTATATTTATAAGTGCCTATTAATGATGCAGTAATTATGTCCTCACATCACAGCAATGCAATTCTGCTGTTGCAGAGCGATCCACAACTATTTGAGTGTGCTACATGCAACACAAGAAAACTGAAACATAATTTGTAAGTTGTTTGTGAATCATATGAGCAGAGCACACAGAAAGGCTAACAGAAAACCATTCTGAAAATGCAGTTTTCTTTATATATATATATACAAGCAAGACCAAAAGCTTTAGGAAGAAAAATCAGCCAGGAAAGACATTCTGAGATCATCCCATCTATGCAGAGGTTAGTGTATATTTGGTTTAGTCATTGCTTTATGGTCATTTTAGTGTTTACTCTAAAGTATACCTCTAACACTACCAACTGCCTCAGCACATCTCAAACTCATGTGAGTTAAGATCTCTTTGAAAAAAAAAGACCAAAACCAACACACCTCACCTTAAAAAAAATAAAAAAAAAAAATAAAAAAAAATCCAAGATTGCCCTAAGCCTATTGTATCTTTCCTTTAAGCACGCCCTTACAATAATCTCAGCCTTGGGAATTCAGATCCAGTGAAGGAGAAAAAAGACACTCAAGTACAGTATATGATCTAAACATCATTTTTCAATCAAGCTATTTTTAGATTTTGTTCCAACAAACCAGCCATCCACAGTAACCAAACACAGCAATATGGGAATGTCACAGAATTGCCCCTCAGTTTAAAAAAACAAACAAGCCCAGAAAAAAAAAAAAAAGAAAAAGAAAAGAAAAAAAAAGTTGAAAGCAAATTCTGATACCTTCTACCAAGTTTCTTTGATTTTTCCATGACACAAACATCTCTTTTTCATGCACCTGAATAAAACAGATAAGTGATCCCATTTGTTTTCACTCACCTCCTGAACCCACCAGTTATGGTAACTAAAGCATCTGGTAGAAAGGTAGAGACAGTGTTCTTGACAATCAAGGTTACTGCATCTGCTTCTGCCTTAGATACACAGCTAATGAGGTCCTCATAGTAGAGAAATCCTGGAAATCAAGGGCAAAAAGTGCTGATCACTCCATGCTATTAGTAAAACCCACACAGCATTATGCAAGGCCCATGTGAATAGTCACATCTTATCAAGAAGTTAAACCACACTACTCATACCATGGGCAAGGCAACCCTACCTAATGGCAAGAACTAAGAAATGGTCCATCTTGAACCTGAAATTACAGGTTTATTTTAGGACATGTTGTGGGAAGAAACAAATTCTGACCCAGCCTCTTCAGGTTTTCCTTCCTCCCCACCATTCCTGTAATCAGTCTCTTGCCGTGGGTGTGAGGGATGACAGGCCAGAGACAGCCTCGTCTTTCCCTCATCTTTGACTGTAGAGTTTATATACATTTTGTCATTATCATTTGTCATGTCATTTGTAATACAGTAGTCACAATAATTGTTCCACTTTATGAGAACCCGAATATTTATAAATTATTCTGACTTCTCTACCAACTCCCATCAATGGCATTTTGGATGTACTGCTTTAAAAGGCAGCCTTCCCAAAATTACAGTGTTCTACCCAAGTACAGGGCTCAGAAGTGTGTGAAATATCTCAGCTATTTTATTTCTGATCACAGAGCTTGTGTCAAAATAGCCCAACCCTGCAGCTTATTTCACGTTTGGATATGAAAAGAAGAAAAAAGGACAAAGGGACATGAATGTGCGAAGCTGATCCAAGAAGGGTGATGTAAAACACATGAATTTACTGCAAAAATAAAGTTACGTTATTATAATTTTATGTTATATAATATCTTTTCCTCGGTTCAACTAATTTCTTTGTTTAAATGAGTTCCTTTATTTAGGGAAACAGTGTACACAAAAAAAAAAAAATCTTTGGGGAAGCTAGCAGCATTATTTATGTGACCATGCTTAACATTTTAAAGCTAAGATGTGCTAGGATTATGGAAAGAATTTTACAAGTACTTTATTACAAATCTTGATTTATCACTAAAGTAGGGCTGCCTTGGAGGAGACAGGGCTCCTCTGAAAAGTAGTTCTGGATTTTCCCAATTTTGTAGTTTCTTCACAACCTATGCAATAATGAACCAGTAATAGTTTTGTGTAGGAGAGATTTCATTTGGTATCTGTGCAAGCATTTTAAAAATACACATATTCCTATGTTTTGAATGACACCATTTTTAATTAGCAGCTCTGTTAGTGCAAACATTATTTTCACCTGATAATTCAGTATTCAGAAGGCCCTGCAGAAACATATAAATGAACTTTGCCTCCTCCTGTGATTCTGTTATCAAGTTCTTAGAGCACTAACATACAATTTTTTGTGACACTTTCACCTTACCTGCTTTCTGCATTTTTGACAGCTTCAGGGTCTTGTCAGCTTTTAACTGTTCCACAGTTCGCAAACCCATTCTGTACCATTTCTCAGATGTCTTCACTCCCACTCCAAACACTGAAGTAAATTGCTAAGGTAAATAGAAAAACACATATTTCAATGTTGTTTTCTAAAGGAGCAGTAAATTAATAATAAGTCAGTAACAACAAGGTTTCACAAGGAAAATAATGGGCAGACTTAATCCCACACTGAAGATATATAATACGGTAATGCAAACATTCTGATTCAGCTTCCCTTCTTTGCATAGCTACATTGAACAGAGAACTGGTTTTATACATGGACAATTCTCATTCAAGTGAAATCTAAACAAGAATACAGTAGTAATCCAGCACCTTTATGCAATTTACCTAAATGTACGCTTTCAGCTAAGGTTTGAAATAAGAGTAATAGTCTTTATTTTACTCCATTTCTTAATAGAAACGCAAACAGTAACATTATCTGGATTCCCTTACACCGCCTTCATAGAATAAGAGATGTCAAAAGACTATCCATAATGTGACTGATGTTATGATTTTGTGTTATATGCACTACCAGCTCTCAGCTGTACACGTGGTGTTGGTGTTGCACCACTACCAAGAGATGGGATCAGTGAGAATCCTGGGGCTCCTGAAATCTGCACTGAGGACAAATGGGTCTCAATTCTACATGGAAAAAGATCATATGTACATGAAGACTTTTAATCTATTCTTGCCCCATCCCTGGGTGGGCCAGGTTTGATGGGGCTTTGAGCTACCTGGTCTAACAGAAGGTTTCCCTGCCTGTGGCATGGGCGTTGGAACAAGATCTTTCAGGTCCTTTCCAGACCAAACCATTCTATGATTCTTTTACTGCACTCTATGAGACATATGTTGGAAGTCACTCACAATATGGTTTTTCAATTTCAAGTAAAAACAGTAACTTTTGGTTTTTTGCATATTGTAAATAGCCTTACAACTCTCAGTCCTCAGAAGAGCCAAGCTAAACTCCTATACATCTTATTTGAAGCACATATTTCACTGTATTGCCTATTGGGAAAAAGAAAAAAGACTAAAACCACTGAAAGCTACTACTCTGAAGTTTGTGTGTGGTTGTTCCGTTTATTCCAAAGTAATTTTGTACACTAACTTATCCCCCATGAAAGGATGTAAAGCAAAAATGTCACAGTTGTAAGCATTATTCAGTGGATCAATATCGCAGATGAACAGTGATATGAAAGCAAGAGGGAAAACTTTCATGCTTGCCTGAAAGCACATTCTTTATGTTCATTTTGTCAATACTGTAACTCTCCATAGTTTCTTTGTACTTTTATGGAATTCAAAGAGTAGCTGTGTAAGACAGAAATAACTGCTGTTTTTCATTGAATCTACAAGCTCTGAATTCAAACTATGCTACTTTATTTTTTTATTTTTCTAAAGAGATTAATTCATTGGAAATAATTAAGATAAAACAAAGAAAAGATTTAAAATAATGGATAAAATTAAATAGAAATTACCCTACGTTTTGTATACAATGGATGAAATTACCTATTCTTTGTCTGAATCATGGGTGCTTATGAAACAGTGTGATTTTTTAAATACTTAGATTGTTATCTTTTAATGTTTTTGCTAGTGCTAAAAGATTTTCAAAAGAGTCTATTACTGGGTTTTAAATTACTCTAAGAGACTTAATTAATGTTGGGATAGAGAACTATAGCAAATGGATTCTATGACACTGTCCAAATTTTTTGGGGGGGAACCCACCACATTTTTTTCTTTCCATTATTATTTGGCACATTTGTAGATGTCAGTTTAGAGGTGTTGCCAGCACTGCAGCACAAGTAGCCCATTTCTTCAGTTGCGGATGTGGGCACTGCGTTTTGTCAGCCGGTGAAATGATTTACATGAACTTGTTCTCTGCAGCATCCACCTCCATAAGGAGGCAAACTGACCGTGTCAATCCATGTACCCTACACTGAAAACAGGGACTATAATTTAATTCAGTCATTTGATAACAATGGTCCTGGGGCCAGCAGTGATCTTTTAAGTCATGATGTGAAGCAGCAGTCCCCAAGACCATGCTAAAAAGTAAAATCTAGGAGTTCACTAATATGGGATTCTTCTTAACTTTCTTAGAAACTCATAAAAATTGGTGGAAACGACTGGTTACAACCAATTTAGCCAAAATGTCAAGACACGTGCCCAGCTAATATGAAAGCCACCTAAGTTTATTGTAATTTTGCATGTGAAACAAGTCATAAAGTGTACTTAAGATAATTTGTCCCCTAATAGGTTTTATTCTAATCTCCAAGATATTTTCTTAAACCCTGAAATATCAGATTTAATGGCTGATTCTCCATCATGCAGTAATGATGAGTACTGCAATATTTATGTGGTTTAGATTCCCTGCAACTATGAAGTAGTTTGACTGTAACTCCACAATCTGCCTACCAAAGAAATATCTCCCGTCCTCTTCCTTCTGCCTCACACAAAAGAGAATTATAATAGATTTGAGTCATCTTCTTCACCTGGTACTTTCTTAATGCCAGAATAAGATGCCATAGTGTCAGAATGATAATCAAGTGAGGCAGAAATAAACCCAGCATTGCATTAAACTTACAGAAAAGAGTATGCACTGTGTTAGTTTTCAGGAAAAAGTAATTGTTTAGTTCAAGGTTAACAGAAACTACATATGCATCACATTAATTAAAAATAGAAAATTATTTCCCCATTTTCCTTACTCTATCAGTTTCTCAATCTCCTTTTCTTTTTATTCAAGACTTTTCCTTCTTTGCACTTGATATCAGTTGTTCCTTTATAATAAAATTGATGGTTATTGTAAGATGCTAAGTTCTACTAAAGGGAGGGAAATTTTAAACAACAGCAACAAAACTCAAAGGATTTACCTTAAATGCCTTGTATCGCTCATCATTTAACACTTCCTTGACTCTAGAACTCTCTCCTTCTTCAATAATCTCCTAAACAAAGAAAAGTGTTACTTATAAAAAATAAATTGAAAAAATCATTGTGGTAAGATCTCACAATTGATAAGATTTAGTCAAATAAACTAAAAGTAAGTTTCATCAGTCTGTACAAACACGAAAATAACTCTTAGTGAGCATATAGTTTTATTTCACTAGGGTAAGATTCTGGAATTCTTCTAAAGACAGAAAATTACTGAAGTATGAAGGAGAAACTGGAACCACAGAATAAATTTCACAGTACTTATTTACTCATAAATTTACTCAAGGATGAAGTAGAAAGCGGGACCATGGAATATATTTCACAGTACTTATTTACTCATAAATTCACAGCCAGAAAGCAGTTATTTATCATAAGGTATCAATGACTTGTCCTGAAAATTAGATTTCATTATTTGGTTGAGTTTACTCCTCTTAAAAGTAAGAGCATCGTAAGAACAAATATATTCTCTCTTGAGTTCACAGTTCTTCTAGCCTGTCTGCTAAGAACTAAAACCAAAACAAAAAAACCATCCTGTTTTCTGTGGGATCATAATTGAATTTCCAGCCAGCAGGTACAAAGAGCACTTCAGAGGGTGCATTCTTAACCAGTGGAATGAGGCAAACATGGGGCCAGAGTGAAGCACAACAGTCAGCAATGACCCTTCCAGACAGCTGAGACTCCCTGACCAGCTGCCTGCTGGAGTAACATCACTTAACATGTGGGGTCCTGAAAAGGCTAGGAATTAAAGGGAAATACTCAAAGTTCCAAGAAGAATGTAAAGTTCATCCGTCACCTCGATAAAAAGGCTCTGCTACAACTATATATAACTTGCTATAACATAGCAAGGTAGGATTTAATATTAAAGTACTAAAATATTTACCAGTTTTGCAAAAATAGTATTTCTAATAAAGCATTCAGGTGAGCAAAGTGATGTTGCAAGGGCAGAAGTCACATGAGCAAAACTATTAACAGTTAACCTGTCACATCCAAATCATCGTGAGCCTTTAAAAATTACATACAAAGTTGATAGTGCATTACTTTGTATTTATTCATTAGTTACCTTTATTCCTAAGGGTGGGGGTTCCATGACAGAACCTTATGGTACTACAAAAGGTTTCCAGAAATAATTCCATTCTTAGTAACAAGGACAATATACTGTTATTACAGGAAATACTGAAGGCTGTACATACACTCAGATAGCGACACTACTCTATGACTTCAGAATGTAGATCTGTGAAAGAATCAACTGGCAGATAATTCAGAGGTACGTTACCTCAACGACATCTCTGACTTGGTCTCCCAAGCAGGGCAACCCTTGTATATCTTTCATTCTGGTTACTGGAAATGGAAGATATTTCAGCAAAGAAGATGCCCTCAGAAATTCCAGGCAGAGTATTTCATTTTCTTTGAACTCATAATTTTCGGCCATTATCTCAAAGGCATCCTGGGTGGGGGGAGGTATAGAAAAAAAAAATTAAGTTTAATAAAAGCTTAAAATATTCAGTATACTCTTTAGGTTACTTTGTATGCTAATTCAAGAACTACTTCTTTACACTAGAGTGAAAAGGTAGAGTTCATAATTTAAAAAAATAATAATTACAAAATTTATTTTCTTTATATTCGATTTTTTAATTTATTTTAAATTTACTTTTTAACCACTTGAAATTTTCCAGGTATCATAAAAATTTTGTTTTAGAAACAAATGTAAGAAATTATTTTGATCTGTCAAAGAGACAAACCTGAAAATCTTTCCTGAGATATGCATCATGTATTCTGTGCAGATCTAATTAAATCAATGTGAAATAGAGCCATAATTTTTAGAATTAGGTT
>VXBX01009921.1:836108-852320 GCA_013400415.1 Scytalopus superciliaris
ATATAAATATATATACATACAGATCTCCCATGTATATCTATCTATCTAAATAGCGGCAATTTTTAGAAATGAAAGGCAGGGAACAGACCATACAATGGTGTAGAGGCTTTTTGTTGTTGTTGTTTCTCATTTAAGTATACCAGGTTTTGAGAGAGAACAAAGGCTGCAAAATAAGTTTGTGAATAACCTAAGAACTTACGAAGGTTTGTAGCAGCTTAGCAGCTGGAAATCCAAGTTCTTAATGAAACCTTTCACAAATCTCAAAAACTTTCAGGACTACAAAATTAAGTGGCTTCCTCAGAAATGTTTAAGAGTATATCATTTCTGGAGGCGACTTTAACTGTTTAGAACGCTTTTCTAAAATGCATCCCACACCTGGCCATTCAGAATGCTCTTGTGCACAACTCAAATGGCCCAAGAACAGAGCAGCAAGCAGCCAGCCTTGCAGAGAGCCCACTCTGTGTCCTGCACTCCTGCCACAGACCCCAGTTCTTACTCTTCATTCAGCTTCTCGAGAGCAGCTGGCAGATCCCAGCCTTGTGTTGTTCACTACATCAGTTGCTGCATATCCTTCCTGTTTTCCACCTTAAGTCCCATTTCCTCTTTGACCCGCAAGGCATTACTAAGAAAACATGAAGAAGTGGCTGTCAGTTTGCATCTGCCTGCAATTACCACTTCACAGAGCTGTAGCCCAAGTGCCTGTTCAGAAATGTTTTTGGAATAAGTATGAATAACACCCTGTGATACAGACAGCAAGAGACAGCAAATGGCTTACCAGAGCAAAGACTACAGAGGATAGTAGGAAGGAGTAAGATTAGACCTTTTTCCTTCCCTCAGTGTTCATGTTTAGCCACAAATTTAATTTCATTTGTAATGAAGATACACTTTATATAAAGAAAAATAATTTTAGATTTGTCTTTGATTTCTATGCTCACATTAACATACTTTAGATTGGAAGATAAAGCCAAGTAAAAACCAGCAAGCCTTGTACATCCTAAATGCTACACGTGTAATATCTCCAGGTGAGTCTGTTCCCAGCCCCCTGACTGACATGACAGCAAATCCAGTGAAGGCAACTTTTTATTACATCTGTGAAATAGAAAACGGCATCTGTCACCCTGCATCAAAGGAATACTGCCTGATTTAAAGAAGAACAAAATTTTACTTGAGCTACCATCATTTAGACCATTAAAACAGAACAACATCTTAAAATTAAATGTGCTTTCACAATTAATGTAGATTATTTATATATTCCACTTTATTGTTTGGTCAGTTCTAGAAAAACAGACCATCTGACAGGATGTGTTGTTTAAATTATAAACATTATAGTCTCATTGAAGCAAAACAAAAGGTTTACTCAAAATCTTCAAGAAAACATTGTCTTTACTGATCCCAGGATTTGCAAAACCTTCCTCTAAACAAAACAAAAATACAAGATTTTTAATTGGTTTGACAGTATCGCTTCAGAAAAAATAGGTACCTTAGCTGAATAAAACCACTTTCATTTTGTTTGTCTTCACTAATATGCTAAAATGTATAAAAACAATTAGGACTTGCTACAGAAAATTTGCTTTATTCTAGATCACCAGTATAAATTCACTCCTTGATCTAAGAACCAGTCACCTGTTGTATGTCACACCACAAGACTCCTCCCCTTAGCTGCACATTTATTTATCAGCCACCTTGAATAGTGAGGGCTGTGCAATTCCATTTTCATAACATTTCATGAATGACCTCACAAGAAAAACAGCTGTTCAGCAACATGCATGATCTGGAAGCTTTGACTATCATTTACATTCAACTAGCCCTTGGGTATAAGGAATCAAAGGTGGGGAGATAGCGCTGCTTTGGGGAAAAAAAAAAAAACAAAAAACAAACAAAACACCAACAAACCAAGACAATGAAAATCCCAATGGATTAGAAAAGTAATGCACAAACCTTAGCTTCCTAACATCTGTCTTTAAAGCTCTCATAGTGGCTAATTCTTGGATTTATTCAACTGCTATTCTTTTTTCCACATTTAAGATCTTTATTTACTTGACAGATTATGTTGTATGTAATTACATGCCTTTTGGTAAAAGACAGGTGCATGTTATAGTTTCCATTTAGAAAGAGAATTAATGCAGAAAAAGGTGAAACTACCAATTTGAGATCACAAGCAGCATGGATTCATCCCAGTTTGTATACGGGAGAAAAACAGAGCATATACAGTAGTGCAAAGCAAACAGGGAAATATATTTTACAAGTGGGGTGACGAAAGTCAGGCCTTCCCTCTGCAGTGGGGAGTTTTGGATGTTCTCCCAAAATTCTTGCTATTTTTACTCTTTACCAGCTTCAAAGATTCTTTCTCACTATGCAGTGGAAGATGCAATTCTTGCTTCAAGTGAGATTTACAGTTCTGCTCACAAAATTATGATTACTTTTACTTTCTTTATCTCTCTTTATAATCTGTATTCATGAATACTCAAGAAAGCAGTGTTTTGCAAGAAATTTCTTACTCTGGTTAATACTAACACCATTAATCAGGGGCAAAAGCCAAAAGATACAATTGCTACCTTCTTGTTAAAATAGTCTATTACTGATAAACATAGTCAGAAAACAGTTCTCAAAAGTAGCTGCTCAGCAGTATGTGCTAATGATAGAGACTGGCAAAACCTCGCTCTTGATTAGGATGCTCAAAAAGTCTGGGCATGTTTTTTCTCACTCCCTACAGGCAGCCTCTCACATGCACATCTAAATAGATGTATTCTACACTGAATAATCAGCCATTGTGATAAATGTGTCTGCACACACCAGCACCACTGCTGCTTTAGAGAGGTATTAGTCCCTTTCTACTAGCAGGAGGGCAGTTCTCAGAAAAGCTGTGTCACTGTCACTACCGAAAAAGACCATCTCGTGTAGCATTTTACTCAGAGGCTGTTGACTGTCAATGAGAAAATACAGTCAAAGCATTTTTATGATTCTAGTTTGCATTTTTCAGTGTTTTCCTGCCTTTGTGAAGCTCATTAAGCTGTTTAAAATAAACAATTAAAGAGTATTGAATATTCATTATTCCCTATACGAAAAAAACAGTGCCTGCAAATGCTGCAGCTAAAGACAGATCTTTTTACATAAAACTGCTTTTGACTTTATTTTTGATAAAATTCTCCTTTTTTTTTTTTTTTTTAAGAGAAAGCAGCTGGAGTTGCTGTCTATTGAATAGTATAGTATAGTTCACAATGAATAATATTCCAGAGGGAAATATAGAACTCTTATATTAGCTGAGAAAAATCTTGCAATCCACTAGATCTCTGGTGAAGTCTACTTACAGTGATATAAAAGGGAAAGGTTACCAATTCCTTTATTCTAAAACTACATGTTTCTTACATTAAAGCACCTTGTAATCACTTTATCAATCAGAATAACAATCAGATTTTCTGTTTGAAAAGTGCCAGTTTAAAAGGAAACTAAATTTCTAGGTATTTGCAGCACATGAGATTTTCATAACCTTCAGGGTATTCTAGAGGGGCTACTCTAATTAAATGCGATAGTTGGGCTACATTTCATTTCTTCAGTTATTACAAATTTTACTTTCATGTCTGAAATTGTGGAATGTATGTTGGTGAAACTTGGCCTATGGAAAAATTTAGGGATTAAATGGACTTCAAGATCCCAGTGGGTCATATCCAAAAGTACACAAAGATTTTGTTCTGTTAAAAATAAGGAAATTATAGATGTAGAGACAAATTTTGAATCTCATGTAGTATCTGGTATTTAAGACCTAACAAGATAAAATGTCATTAACTAAGCAGAAAAAAAATAATAACCAATAAGGCTATGCTGGTTTCTGGCAGCTGAACATCTTACCCAACAGCATGCATATCAAAGTAGAAGTCACTCAGAAAAGCAAAAGAAACTAACAGTCCCACGTTAGGCTTCATACTATCCTGCTCATTTTGACAAGACTGTCAGAGCAGTTCCATAGCCTTTAATAAACTCAGTTTGAGATTCTGCTAGAACAGAAGTCACCAATATTACCACACCAAAAACCATATTTTAAATCTAATCTGTTTTGTAAAGAAATCATTACAGCTTTGTGGACAGGACACTTGTCTTATTCCCATGCCTACACTCAGAACTTGTCTGCCACGAGACTTTGGAAAGCTGCTTCACACCTCCCTGCCATTGTTCTCTTGCTATCTTTCATTCACTATTAGAACTGTGAACACTCCACGATTTGAGTTGTCTTTTACAATGTGCTTGTGCATCATCTCTTATAGAAAAGGCTCCTATTTCGCTTTAGCCTGCAAACACTCCTGCAGCACAAATTAAAAAATATGAACATGCCATTGTACAGGCAAATTTAATTTGCCAAAGAGCTAAACAGCAAAGTGTGATTAAAAAAAAATAAAAACCCTACATGATACCTGTTTGAAAAACTATTATACTCAGAACAGCAATTTGAGTTAAATTGCTTTCCCTCTCAGTCACTGTTTTCTACTTGAAGTTTATTTAGTAAGTTATAAACCCAAAGGTTGGGTCCTGGTTGTCATCACATCAGTGTCTCCAGTGTTTGGTGTCCATTCAAAACTGATCAAAGTTTTAGAACGCACTTTTCATTCCAGTAATTTTCTTCTCTTGTTCCCCAGTGTAAGTCCTTACTTTGCATTTCAGGGGCAAGATATATATGGCATGTGAAAGCTTTTTGTGTAGACAGAGAGAGAAGATAAACACTTTCAGGTGCTTATTTCAAGGAGAATTAAGCAATTTGAGGCAACCTGTACTGTTGACTAAAGTGACTTCCAACCAAATGAAATTTTTCATTTTTTATTCAGTCTGATTTTTTTATTTTTAATCTGCACTGAAAAGGCCAATACTTGCCCAGATCCAAAGATTTTACCGTGTTATCTTACATCAGCTGGAGAAACAAAGGAGCTGAGAGAATAACAGTAATAGCATAATGTGCTCGATCTCAGGGTCGTTGCATACACACTGGTATTAGAAATAAATATGTTAGCTCCTTTTGCTCCTCCTATTAACCAACAGATTCGTTTCTTAGAACAGAGTGGAACACATGAGAAGTTTTCATTCTTTTCCATATAATGTAAAAGAAAACAATACAATTGTGAGAAAAGATTTGTTGACACAGCACAAAACCACAGAGTATTAATTACATAAAAATGCCCTAGACAAAAAGCACAGAGTTTGATAAGAAACATCAGATACAAAATGTCTATTACACGTATTTATACGGTCAAAGAAAGCAACATAGACTTGCTATATACATACAAATTTGGATTCCTGAATGGTATGGGTGTATTTATACTCTGTCTGTATTTTAGGGACCATTCTCCCACTTACCTTAAAAACCAGAAGATATTTACTCCTTAGACCAAACAATCAGTTAATTTTGAATAGGTACACACTTTGCATACATTTACAAAATTTGCAATTTTAGGTGAGGTCTGGGGAATTTTTACTGAAGTAAGCTATGGCAGCAAGACACTACATGTTCTTATAAGTAGCCATTCAGTTAGTGGTTTTCTACTGTACAGCTTCCAAGTTCATTATAAAACTAAAGTTGAGCTGCTTCTGAGGTCTGTTTTAAAATAGAATAATAGTAATTGCTTGAGCCACTGGCATAACTGATACACGTTTCTGCAGATAAAAAAGAAGAAAAATAAAAAGGAATATTTTTTTCCTCTAACAGAGTGGAAAAGAAGCCAGGCGTCTTTCCCATGCTAAACATCCACATTCTCATTACCATGAGTAACAGCCAAAGCAAAGTAACATTCAGTAGCATTAGCAATAAGCCTCAGAATCACAGAACCATTTGCCTCTGACTTAATTAGCTTCTTCAGTAAGAATTAAATTGTATTTTCCTCACAAAGAATGTCTTTCTGAATTTTATTGCAGTCTGGTATTAATATTCAAATCCAACAATCCCTCTCAGGCACAGCAGAATGACTCCTTTTATTTTAGCAAAAGAAAACAGAATGCAGCCCCCAAGTGAAAATTTTCAGTGGGAGAGGGAGGCTAGGTCCAAAGGAGCCAGAGAATAACACTGCAATACTATATTCCATAACAACATTAGTGTTTAAGACAAACATAAAGGAAACATGCTAAGGTACAGACTCCATTGAAAGGATTTTCACGTTTGTTTTGCAGCTTTACCCATCTGAACAGCTACAGCTCACCTGTGGAGTCAGGGTTATGTGTTCGGGTGCACTCCTGGAATACCCAAGTCAGTAAAGCCCACGGCAGTGCTTCTCAACCTGCGTACCACGAGGCCACAGTGTGTGACACACTGTGACCCAAGGAAGGCACGAAGCCCAGAGCTGAAGCAGCTGTGTTTCTACCCCATGAACTGACACACAATGCTGCTGTCTCCTCCTTGGCACACAATTCAACATACTTACTCTATTCTTCACACAACAAGCCCTACTACTCGACACCTCATAAAAAATAAACTGGCCCACCCTGAACATAATAATGAAATCCTGACCTCTGTACAGTTTTTGCCAACCCTTCTGTAGCTTCTTCTATGGTATAAAACCAGCTTGTTGCAACTTTCTGCAAGTTATTTTCTGGCTCTTGCACCAGAAACGAAACATGAGACAGTTGAACACACACATTGCATCCAGTGTATTCAACCATCACATTTCCCTCACAAGCTCTCACCAAGTATCTCTATTTTGTTTTAATAAGTGGTCTTCCATGGGGAAATACATGCAGAACAGGACTCAAGATTAAAAATTATCACTAATTGTCAATTTCTAGAGAAATCAAGTCCCCAAAAGGACCCATCCCAAGAAACAAGAAAACCCCTGTATGCATGTCACTGCCTATTAGTGACTGTTCCAATGTAACAACTACACTTTCTTAAACACAACTACTACTAATTTGAAAGAGGAATTTGATACAGCCTAACAGGGCAAAGTCCAGTAAAAGGAAGAATCATCCAGGTTCATCCAAGAAAGTATAAGCAAATAATAGCTTTGTACCCCGATATAGGAAAGATTGGAAAACAATTTTGTCAAGCTAATCAAAGAAAACAGAAAATCTGTAAGTAAAGGGAAGAACCCTGTCTCACAGAGTAACGTTGTTATAATAAAATACTACCATCAAGGCATAACTCAAGATGGTTTGGACGACTCAAGATGCAGGACATATGGTATTGAGCCAGGAAAAATCTGTCATTTAATGGTTGGCTACCCACAGCATACACAAGTGAATTATACCAATGCTTCCATGCATTTGCTAAGTGCTTGCACGGAAAAATCAGTTGGGACACTTTTATTTGAGAACGTGAATTACAGGTTTAATATAAGACTGACAAAACAACAGCAAATCTAAAAATCAGACTCCTGTGATATTAGGCAGACTAACTGGCAGGCCTCCAGGGAATGGGCCAGCTCTGGCAGTCCATAAACACTCAACCTCTTCAGCTGCCATTGCAAGCTTGGGTTTTGAGGAACAACAGTAACAGCCCTAAGGAGTTCCCTTACAACTGTGAAGATGCAGACAAGATGCAGACTCACAGACATTATCAACTTGCCCAGTTCCATCTCCAGAAATAAAACACAGCATGAACTCAGAATGGTTACCCTCAAAGTATGAAGATGAAAAACTGGCACCTTTGTTGCTACAAAACCTAATTTCTACCCAGACTCAGAAATGTTTGATAACAGAAGGGAGCCCAGTGCTCCAGTCACCAAACTGCCTTGCTTCTAATGTGTTCAGCTAAATTCATTTATCAAATACAAGTTGTACTCTGACATTAAGAATGCTGCAATGATAAACCTGGAAGTAATTTAGGGACTGCCTCTGTGAAACACAGGTATAACAGAAACCACTCAATGACTGTGCTCAAAATGTTAATGATAATTAAAAATCAACAACTTTGTGCCTTCTAGGAGCAACCATTTCACTTTGCCATTATCCATCCCAATTACTTTTAGGTTTTTTTAACCTCCAGAGTGTCTGACAAAATGTTGTAATATAGAAAATTCAACAAAGAGCCAGACCCACATTCCACTGTTTTCAGGAAGTGTAGAACGAAGACACTTCCTTTTTCTCTGAGAAAGTTGGTATTTTAAAATCTTGCAGTCATACTACGCTTGGTATGACATTTTCCCCTACACCAGCTTGTATTTGATATTTGTAAACAGTGAAAAAGAATGACTGCTTTTGAAGAGGTTAAACGGTAACATTCACAATCTTGTTTTTCTAACAGGAGGTGGGGAACAACAGGCCTTCAGAAGAAGCAGTTTGGGGAATGTTAGAGTCATTGTGGTTTGAAGGGACCTCAGGAGCTCTCTAGTCCAACCTCAGGCTCAAAACAGGGTCAAAAATTCAATTCCCATCATGCTGCTCAAAAAGGGACTTTTTTTAAATAACCAAACAGTTTCATATACTTGAGTACCATAAACAGTATTATATAATTGATATCATTGATGGTTATTTCAAAGCATCACTACAAGGCAAATTTTAGGTTGTTTAATTTTTAACTATGCATTCCCAGATTAAGATATTTTGGAGTTGCTTGTAGGTTTATTGTCAGTTCTGCATTCCCAGAGGTTTTAGTATTTACCTTGTAAATGTTTTTATTCACTGGTATCTGTTGTTATTCTTTTTATATGGACCTTACAAATAATATTTACTCAAAAGATTTATGTGTATTTATAGTCAGACAAAAAAGCACAATCATAAAAATTATAAATAATAACAAATTAAAAAATAAATCTTTAGAAAAACGAGGAGGTGCTTAATGCTATAGTTGAAACACGTGCACACAACTATGCCATCCGTATTCGGACTACATTGCATTAGAGTCTCTGCTGAATGTTTCCTAAGGAACAGTGGTCACTGAGTATCTGGAGCCAGCCAAGAGGAGCCATTAGGCACAATAAAACTGCAGAGGAATTTAGACCAGAGGACTCAGGCTCTTCATACCCACTGAAATGTGTAATGTTATGAGCATTAACCAGGATATATGACAGTTTCCCAGATTTCTATTTAACTAGGCAATTCAAAGAGGGGTTTTTTGTCATGGTAAAGTAATTAACATGCAACCTGTTTTCATAACTACGGAATTATGAAAATCTAAACTTAAGAAGCAATCTTTGAAGAACCAAACACCTGGGCAAACTAGAAGGCAGCACAGCAATCATGGAGTACCCTGGACAGACCTAAATCAAACTTTTGCTTATCATCACTTCCAACTTGTCAAATAAGACTGCAATAAAAGGCTAAAAGACATTTTCAGATTATTATTCTATCATTTGTTTTAAAAATTCATGTGTTTACAAGCTATTAGTGTATTTAAAGATCCACTGTGTTAAGCTTTCAGCAATACTTAGAGGATGCGATTAAGCTTGCACTCAATTTTAATTTAAGTATGGCAGATTTATAACTTTTAATTGTTATTGTGCTGCCTGTTTACTCATGAATTTGCTGAAGGCACCATAGAAAATACTAACGCAAAGACTATATTAATTATTTTACTTATACTAGTTTTTATTTGATGGATGGAATAAATATTACCGTGAATTTCTGGTTGTAGTTATTTAAAGTTGTCTTCCTCTGGCACGAATACTGAGATACTTTTCTTGCAATAAATGATGGCACTTCTGATTCAGGTGTATTCAAAGGAGATGGACATTGCTTCTAAAAAGGAAAAAATAAAGAAGGTTGGTGGCAGCACACCTGTCAAATAGCTTAAAAATACAAAGAATACATTCATGAACAAAAAATATATACTTTTAAAGAGAAGGCAAGTTAATAATAATGCTCCTAACCATACTCCTAGAAAAATCATTTGATTTCCCATTGGCTGCACTGACAGTACCAGCTTATCTAGTGATTATTGGGATTTTTGATTCTTACAGGGAGTTTCCAATCTCACTGCCATTTAAAAAAAATGTCTTCCTAAATGGTGTGTGTCTCTACCACTCTAACTATTGCAGTAAGACTGAAAAACTACAAAGTTTTAAGAGCAGATAAAAGAACAGAAAGCTTTCTTAGAAAACATTAGATTATTCAATACAAGACCAGGGATATTAGACCAAGGAGGAAAAAAAATAATTAAAGGAGAGAGATTCTCAAATAATTTACTTTTTCAGTCTGTAGTGAAATTCAGTAGTGGAGGAAAAATGTTTGTATGACTTGAAAACAGGGTCTTCTCCCTCCCCTCTTGCAGGTAAAATAATAGAAATCTTTTTTATTTGGATTTAATTCATTAAGATAAATGGGCTCAATTTAGAGTGAAGGAAACATTTATAAACAGCTACAGAAGAGTAACCTCCATACTTTTTTCATTCAATAGCCAATGTTCACCGTGTACGATGTGGTTCTCACTCAGCCAATTCCCATACATGCTGATCCAATTCAGACATGATTTTTAGATGCTCAGTTAAGTAAGGAAAAGGAACCAGATGCCAAATCTTAAATAGGCATTTCTTAATTACCAGGTAACACACCCCTGAAGGACAGGAAGGGAATTCTCCTGAAAGGCAGGATACACTCGTGTCCCCATTGGCAAAAGAATCCTGAGCACGAGTCCTCAACATGTGAGTGTCCTGACCAATGAAGACTGGGAAAAAGACAATCTTGTACTGGTTTTTTCTGCTGCTTTATATACCCATTCTTTTAATTCCTTTGCTTTCATTAAATGCACCAAATCTGAAACACTTCAGACACACACAATGTCCTCAGCATTTCTATGTATTTTTTTGCTATTTGTCATTTTGTCTGAAAATTCTTGCAGATCTGTCAAAGACACATTGCATTGCACTATCCAAAAGCCACAGGAAAGGGTTCGACAACAATAATAAAAAATATCACAAAGATACAGAGAAGAAATTTCTGCCCCAATAATGGAATAATGAGCCTTTCTTCCCTGTATCCAAAGACAGAAACAAAGGGCTAGCAAACCTATAAACATGTGCCTTCACAACCACGCTCCCCACACACATATAATTTCATGCTAAATTGCCTTTGTATTTGATACAAAGTAGTTAAATAACAGTATTCACACACACAAAAGGCATTGCACAACTGAAGGAGCAGTGAATTATACGGTAGTTTTTGTAATATACACTGAAAGGAAGAAAGCTATTTTATGTGTAAGACCACTCTTGGGAATCACTAAAATGGGTTTCAGTCAGGATCAACAACAAAACTCATCCACTTTTGCACACATTCATGAATTATATTTTAAAATTGATTTTAAGTCATATAAACTATGATGGATTAGTGCTAATATACTGCTTGAAATGATAGTGTCAGCTGCGAAGACAATGAACAAACAGAATGTTACTGAATGGAATATATAATAAGCTGTTATCTTCATTAGGACACAGACACACAAAGAACAAGAGCCCTATATACAGCATTACCTGGTATTGGGGGTGAGGGCAATATTAATGCAGAAAATCTATGCATTTCAGAGGGTGGTAAGACTGGATATAAACATCCTCTTCCTAACTTGGAAAAAAAATCTGAGCATTTCTCTTAATCACTATGAGTTTGGCATTTAATTAGAGTGACTTGACTATATATAACGACAGAAGAAACTTTGGAGAGAAACGAACAGCAAAACCATCTAGCAAACAATAAGTACTATAGTCTGATTTTTAGGGAATATTATGATGTCTGCATGAGAACTGTAGTGACAATCTATTAGCAGCAGAACATGAGCAGGATTGATAATGCTTTTTGGTGGGAAAACCAGATGGGAAAATATTGTTTGTACAGATTATGGGGCAAACCTAAAGTTCCATGAATTACAGTGTAGAACAGGGAGTTCTGGAAACTTACTACATCAAAAATAGTTTCTAGTACTGGGAAGAAACAACTAGAGATGAGAAAAATGTAAGCATTAAAATTACATTTTCTTTTTTTTTCCTCAATAACTCTACTACACGAAAAGGAAATTATGGTACACTGCACAGGGGCAACCACTGAAAAATTTCCAAATGTGCAGGCTACTTAATCACTAGAACTAGTCAGAACTTGTACCCCACATCCAGGCTGTAGTAACAGTGAATGTCACTTGCTACTCCTTCACAGTGCCATTTTCCACATGGCATAAGCAGGAAAATCAGCCTGTACCACCAGCACCGGTTTGTACAGCAGAGAGACTTCATTACAGAATTAATCCTGTGGGGGACTACTTTGCTCTTTGTCAAATTATTTTTTAACACACAAAGAAGCATAATGATATAGGGAAATAACAGAGAAAATGAAGCAGCAGTGAAAGAGGTGCACAGATACAACAAGCCAGCAGCTTTGTAAAGTCCAGACAGTACTGATCAAATAATAAAGTCTGCTGATACCCAGCATTTTATGAAGAGAAGGCAGCCAGTTTATAAGCTTCATTTTATTTTCTGGGAAACTGACTGACAGCATGAAAGATCTCTTCCATTAGTTACAGCCTCTCTCTTTCAGAAGAAAACGGAGTGAGATGCTACAGAAAATGTTAAATATGAGTTGCCTGACACACATAAGGCAAGGGATCAAAAGACGGCACTTCCTTTTCCTAATGTAGATGAAAATTCTTTGTTCAAAGAAATAAATCTCTTTCCTTCTAGGAGAAAACAAAACAAAACCTTCACAAAACAGAACAACAAAAGAATTTAAAAAATAATAATTAAAAAACCCCTGATTAACTAATAACTCTTTCATTCTGACTGAGGAAGAGGCAAAAAAGATGCAGCCACAGCACAGTTCTTAAGGCTGCTGAGTGTGCTAAGCCCCTCATGGTTCTCTTCCTTTCTTTTTGTCCCTCTGAAAACTTCCCCTCTGCCACTTTCCTTTCCATTATCCAGGAAACAGCTGTACTTTCTAGGGTGTGGAGATGCCCTTGCATACATATTAGTGTCCGTGTCCTTCTACTGTCAAGAATACCCATCTGCTTGTGGTGGGAAAGGTCTCTGGACAAAGGCATACCTTTGCCAGGGAAATATTTTGAATTCCTTTTAAAGTGGCTGTTCAGCTACCACATTTCCAAAGACTATTAAATTAAATGATGGCTATTAACTATAAAAGTCAACTGTTACCAAATGAATCAATAATAATTCAAACCATCTTAGATCTGGTCAACCAATCTTTAATATGCTCTAAATCATTGACATCAGAGCATCTCTTGGATCATTCGCAACCACAGAAAGATGTACTTTAATGACAATTGTAATTAGGATGTTAGCTAATGGTCTGTAACTCTGACTTTATTCCCCTTGTTTTGCATGGAGAAGGGCATTTCTTTTAAGTAATGCATTAAAACAAATGTCCTGCATGAAGAATGACCTTCCAAATAAGCTACTGTAAGATCCAAAAGATGAAATCTTCCTGTTATTGATATTAATGGGAATTTTACCCCTAACTACATGTGGACAAGATTTCACCCAAAACATTCCTCTACAGCAATCCATTCCTTTTACCTCAAAACCTTTATGATGTAGCCCAAGTTCAAGGTTTGTTAATTCACTTTCATTTCACATTTTACAAGTCTGACATAATGGACCAAATTTGTCTTCAGTGAAACTCCAATTAAATTACATTATGTATGAGTTCGGTCTAGTACTTAAAAAGAAAATTAACCTTTACTTCAAACCTTCCTCATTTCTCAAGGCAGAAAAAAAATTAGCATGATGACACTGCAACAATAAAATTATTTTTAGGTTTGCTGCATTTCTAGAATCCTTTTCTTTTTTCCTTATTTGCTTTACAAAACTGTTTATTACTTTAGAGCAAATATATAATTAGGATTGGTCTTAACTATATGCTTTAGAATTAATGGTACAGCTGTCACTGGCTTCCTATTTGTATTCCACATTTATTAGCATGAAATCTTTATGTTTCAATAAAAACAGAAGCTCATGCAGAGCCAGTATCAAAGTATACTAACGATGTCCTGACAGCGCAGATACCTTTTTCAGAAGTTTATGCTCCAGCAGTACTCAAAAAAGACTTTTATGTCAAAAAAACCCAAACCCATAAAGCAGTGGCCTTCTCATTGACTTAAAAAGAGGAGAGGGAGGGGTGTGGAAGCAAAACAATGGGAGAATTTTGAAAAAAGACAAAGACATTTCTTGCTTTGAAAAGAAACAAAAATTATGAAAAGATGTTTTCTGAGATATCTGAATTTATAGGTCTTCATGCACTGCTGAAGTTAAGAATGTACATAAAAGGTAATTCAATTTACTTTTAATGCTGACGTGAAACTCTCAGCAAAGTTCACAGGATTTTTGCTCATGTTTCTGATTTATTTCTTGTTTAGAGAACTTCTTTGCATACCCTGTATTTATATTTTTATGGCCTGTGAGATAACATAATGCAGTAATTACAAGATTTCTTTTCTTTTTTTTTTTTTCCTATTAATTTCTTTGTTCTATTCTCCCTCCAGCAGTTTCACTGAAAATATTATAAATATACTGCAAAAATATTTCATTGGAAGGATTTCAAATATAAACACATATTCTGTCATGGAATCATGCTGAGTCTGAGAGCGACAGCTCCATCTGGTGCATTCCCTCCCCCTCCCCCCAGCCCAGAGTGTTATTAAACAGTAATTCTTATATATAAAATCCTGGAAAATAATTTCTGGCAATGAAAATGAAAGATGACTGAAAAAGGTAATGAGCAGCTACAGTTTTTCTTGGGGAAGGGTGGTATTTATGAATCATCCTTCATAATCTAAACATCAGGATGAAGAAGCAGCAAATAGTGCAATATTGCTGTTAAACACTCAGGCATTCTCTGCCTCACAGGAAGGCACACGCTGCAGATCCTGCCATGGTCCCAGTGTTTGCAGTGGGGCCACAGTTTACACAGAGCCTAATCCAGAGCCTCAGAAATCAGCAGGAATCCCTCACTTTACTTCAGAGAGCTCTAGATCAGACTTGTTCTCCTGCCATATGAATTAATTTCTTCACCAGTGCATGTGAAATCCATCACGGTGAGGCCCAAGCGTGTGCAGAACAAGGGAACAGGTCCCTCCTGCTGCAGCACACAGCCTATTTCATGGACCAGTGGCACGAGCTGGCACTGCGCTGGGCACAGCATGCCCAGGCACCCCTACCAAACCCTCAGCGTGTACAGTCTGTACTGGCAGTGTTGAGTACCACTGTTTCTCACTATGCTCCCATCTGAGAAATTAGAGATAATTTTGTCAGACACAGATCAGAGGACAACATGTCATCATCCATTGCTTCAAGGTCAAACACCATTCATCAAATAATCAGCCTGCCATTCACAATATCCTCTGACTCACAGCTCCTATGGCAAGATAATACAGTAGAGTAAAACTTCTTTTCTCTTGGCACAATTTTGCTTGATGGTGCCAAGTTTGCAAATGCATGTCCACAGACTATAGCAGCCTTCATTTCACAGGTCCTTCAAGGGCTCAGCTTTTAGCTGATCACCTCACAACAGCAAAAGTTTTGTGTTTTCATTGTTTTGAGAGAGCAAAAATTCCACCAAGAGCCCATTAAAACACACTGCTCTCAGTGGGATATTTACCACAATATTGAAGTATTTGAGCAAATACCACAAGTACCAGAACAGCAACAAGTGGCCTTTAATAAAATCCCTTTTTTTTTTTTTTCTAAATACAAGAACAATCCATGTTTTATTATGATTTTTACAGGTTGAGGGAGTTGGGACTATTCAGCCTCTTCAGGCTCCAGAAAGGCCAAACAGCAGCCTTGCAGTACCTCAAGGGGGCTGCAAGAGAGCTGAAGAGTGACTTGCGTCTACGATATGTAGTGATAGGACAAAGGGTAATGGCTTTAAACTGACTGAGGGGAGATTTCAAAGATACAAAGAAGGAATTCTTTACTGTGAGGGTGGTGAGACACTGCAACAAGCTGTCCAGAGAAGTTGTGGATGCCCCATCCCTGGAACTGTTCAAGGCCACTTTGGATGGGGCTTTGAGCAACCTGATCCAGTGGAAGGTGTCCCTGTCCACGGCCAAGCAGTGGGAGCTGGACGATCTTTAAGGTCTCTTCCAGCCCAAAACATTCTGTGATTGTGAATTACCAGTTTGTAACATGTGATGACATAGTAACTTAGCATTACAAGAGACTCATAGAGAAGGTATGGAAGGTGGTTTTAATCTGTTAAAACTGTGTGAATTATTCATGAAAACTTCAGGAAAAAAGTTCAAAGAGTCAAACACTGTATCACAACACAGGTACATATGTTTTAGGTTAAAAAAAAAAAAAAAAAAAA
>VXBX01009921.1:852343-1019106 GCA_013400415.1 Scytalopus superciliaris
AAAAAAAAAAAAAAGAAAAATTCACAGCAGCTCATTTTTAGTTTTAGTGTATTCACACCGCAGGATCTGTCTTACCATGAGACGATACTTCATTTCTGAATCAACTGGTTTTCCTGCTTCCATGCAGGCTGTAAACCAGGAGATATCCAGTAGTTCAAACCTGGAGCTGTCACCCACAGCCTGTCCTTTCAGCCAGTCCAGCACCTCCAAGTAAGAGTTGTTCTCAGCCACAATGTGAGTAACAGAATCGCTGTCAGGCAGCACACAAAAATATTGTGAGGTTTTTTTTCCTGAATCCAACTGTACAAGACACAGAGGTGTTATTTCCATATTTACTTACAATCTACTTTCTGAAAATTGTAGT
Source organism: Scytalopus superciliaris (assembly GCA_013400415.1). Lineage (NCBI taxonomy): Eukaryota > Metazoa > Chordata > Aves > Passeriformes > Rhinocryptidae > Scytalopus > Scytalopus superciliaris. The sequence goes on from VXBX01009921.1 coordinate 852,708, forward strand.
GTATATTGTATGTTAGGATGTGGGAAGCAGTTAAGTTTTCATATCACCATAAATCTATTCAGTCACTGACTCTGTTTTGAGGAAAGACTACAGAATGACAGCTCCTGTAAGTGCAACATTTTCTTTCAGCATCATTTACCTTCCCTAAGACACTATCCTAATATACATTCTTTGCAACTCTGAAAATACTTAGCTTGCACAAGCAGTACAATTATTAAAAGGCTGCTTGACAATACCTGACAGTCCCATCCCAATATTCGTCATTAATGAGTGATAGCTTTGCAATATTAAGAGTCTGTTATGATAATTATTTAAAGCTTTACAGCTATTAGTATCTTTTATAATATTTAGGTTTTCTGTACTTATATGAAGCTCTTTACATTTGGCATTTTCAAGTGTTCATTAATTAAATCTTATGAATTGCATACTGCATCTAAACACCACTTTCTTGCTGCTAAGAGGCCAGTCTCTTACAAAATTGATAGTTTAGCAAATATAAAATTTGCCACTTGAGTTGCTGTTCAGTATCTTAGGTGTTGTACACTGCCTGAAAATACGGCAGCACAAAGGTTATTGCAGTAAATATGGGCTGGTGTACTAGAATAACATCAAAAAGGATCACATGACTAGAAGACACACTTCTGTACCTGTCACAGGAAAATAATGGATAGGGACAAAGTTATGTTTCAGGAAAAGACTACATGCATATACTTAGGATGGTCTGTAAGCTTCTATCTGGCCTGCTGATGTTCCTCTGCAAGTTAGGAAACTACTAACGTAGTAGGAAATTATGAATGATTCTGAGTGTTCCCTCTCCCCACACATCCCACGAGGGTGCTGTCACACCAAAAAACAGCAAGAGATAAAGTAGAAAGTTCCTCACTTTCATGGAACTTGTAGGATCTCAGTATCTCTGAAGTGTATGCCAACATTAACTTCTATCAGTCAACAGATTGCTAAACTTATTAGGGGAAAGGCACAGTGTGTCACTTTTTGACACTATTTTTATAGAAATAAAGCTAGAATTGGAACACAATTTATCTTGATGGCAGTCGCCTCCATTTGCAAGCCTCCATGACCTCCTGCTAGCCCGTGTGGGTGACAGCCTTGTGCATATACAGTAAACCTCAAACAGACCTGACAGACTGCTTTGCAAGCCCTCTGGAACACCTGGAGAAGTTAAGCCATCAACCTGTCCAAGCAGAGGGGGCCACCACTGGCAGACACAGCTGGTTAGCATGGACTTCAGAAAGTGGTGTGTGCTGTTAAAGGCAGATTGCACAACCTTTCAAAGCAAAGTACTTTCCAGAACACCAATAAAGTCCCCTCAGCCTATCCCTGTGACTCTTATTCAAACAATAATCACTGAATTTATTAAGTCATGAAAGCACAGTGAAAAGTACTGGAATCACTCCATAGACACTGTTATCAAATAACTCTCCAATGCAATAAACATACTATATTTTGGAAATATAAGAAAGGTACTGAATGTACTATACTTCAGGAATATGAACACTGTCATACTATAGCACAGTTGTTTTCCCTCCATACAGTGGAACCTGAAGAGCAGAATCCACTGAAAAAGAATAAATCCCAACTTCTTTTATTCTAAAAGATTACAAATGTAAATGAAGTGAATCTCCATGAAATATTGTTTGGTTTATTATTATTTAACCCTGCTAGGTGCTCCTTTAATTAAACCGTCACATCTTTACATGAGTTTAAAAAAAATAAAATCAGCTAGAGACATAGAACTTCTGCTTCCTGCGGTTTATTTCACTTCGTATAAAATATTCATATGTAATGTATTTGCACCAAGCTGCAGATCTGGGAACTTTGCCATCACTATCCTCACAGCAGCAGTTTAGCTGCTGTGCACCAGTTTCCTCTGGTACCTGTACAGCTGTGCTTTTTTCTTGGCACAGAACATTTCCTCTGGCATTTTCAAAACCAAAAATCAACAGTTAAATAGTTCTGTTTTATCCAGTAGCGGCTAAGCTGAAATTAAATATAACACCTGCCTATTACAACTTACAGAAACTCTGAAATAATGACAATAAATATTGACAATATCAATCTGTCAAAGCAGCCCAGATAAAGCCTCTACTTAGTCCTCAACAGATTGTTAATGTAGGACTCAGAACATCACACTTTACTTTTTTTTCCGCAAGAATCCAATTAGTTTTGTATCAGATGCTAATTGCCTGCTTCTGTTCAATACCTACTCGAATCTTGCTTTACAAATTATTTCATCCTCTCTTCTTTCTCAGGCTTTTCGGTTGATGGCATTGAAAATACTGGTGGAAATGAGCTTTTATAGGGAGGACCCAGTTGTATACTATCGTTGTACAGATACACGATCAATACTTGGTTTTCCTTCAGCTCTTTAGAAAACCTACACAGTAACACAGCTTTTAGAAAACTGCATAATGACATAACGAGCACTCACATAAAGCTCTGTTTGCAGGAAGGCTTCTTTCAGAATGAGATGGCTTATTGAAACACCCCCAGACAAATCTGCAGCTGGAGTATATTTTCACTCTAATGCCACATCTATGGTACCTTACTCCTAAGCTTTTTTTTCCTCCAATGGCCTTCCAGGTTTTACCAAAGTGTAAGCCATAACTTTGAGACTCACATCAGGGTATTACAAAAAGATTAAATATTATAATATCAGTAAATGATGTAGAGAAATACCCAACTCAACCCATCACATTTTCCATTCCTGGTTTGTTTTTTTTTTTAAGTTTAGAAATTGGCCATGAAGTTTAGATTAATTTTAACCTGAATTCAGGTGAGACATAAACAGTGGCTGATTTAGATGAGCTAAAGATATGATTCATATGCAGCCACAATAAAATTGACAGAACCACAAATTTTAAAAGTGAAAAATCAGAGATTTTGCTAAGGTTTGTGCTCTTTCTGCGCAGAAGACAACAGAAATGAACCAGGAACTACTAGGAACACTCACTGAAATCCTGAAGCACCTTTATCATGGGAAGAGCAAAATATATCCACCAAATACATAGGCAAAAACTTCAATTACTGTCACTTGTATGACTGCATTCATTAAATCAGAATGCTTCAAACAGCACTGTTATTTCAAAACATACAAACATTTTCCTACCTTAGCTCACTTTCTACTCTGAAACCTTTTCTTCTTGCCAGCTCCATCAAAAACATCCTTCTGGTCTTTCCCATCTTTCTCTGCATAATAAAAATTACAAACTTAGTGAATTTTATTTCATAATTGCAGGAAGGTTTAGGGGAATGTAACCCTTTCTGTTTCTTCCTGTGGGAGATTACAGCTGGAGCTTTGATCCTATCCATGATGCAAAGGTACAAGTGCTTTCACTTGGGTAAAATGAAGATAACATGCTTTCTGCCAGGCAGCAGCTGTATTTAATGTCACCACCCATTGAAGTAATTTTCTTGTTTCCCCTCTGAAATCAAAAACAGGTGCTACACAAGCAGAAACATCACTTGCTCTCTACCAGCTGGAACTTCTTGCACAGAAATACTCCAGACAGGTGTAAAAACGCTTTCATTCCTTAAAACAGCCATTGTATATAAAGATTTGATCCAAATAATATTGATCATAGTAAAATTATTTCAAAATATCAACCCCTTTCTCCAGCTGTTTTATTGGTACAGTTCCACCAATTTCTGCTTTCAAATCTTTTCCAAATCTCCCTTTTCCAAGTCACACATTAATTCATTAAATTACGTTCAATTCACTAAAAAAACCCAAAACAAACAACCACAGAAAAACAGAAAACAAACCCATTCTGCCTATTTTTAGCTAGGAACTATGCTTTGGAATACAACTATCCAGTTCAGTATGTCCCCAAATTTCCATCAGAGCAAGGTGAGTGCAAACAACCCGGTTTACAGCATGTGCATCTATTTCAGCACAAATCTACTTCAGTGGTAAATATCCCCCTTCCCCTGTCAAGACTGGTTTTTATTTTTTGTGTAGCAGAGAATTTGGATTCTACTAGTCCTTCAGATTGCATCAGAAACGTTGTACCTTACAATTCTCATTGCTCATCCTCAGGAAGCAAGGTGGAAAAACCCCTGCCTAAGTCAGATCTATCAATTTTATTTTCAGTCATTTTATCACAGATGGATATACAACCTGAGTTCCAGGAAAATGAATCAAAACCTGTTTCCTGCAATTATGGCCATGAGTTTAAAATTAAATTGTAAAAGTATTACTGACATTTTCCAAGCCCTATAGCTCTTATTGCTTCAACTGTATTATCGCAGATATAAAGAAACATGTTTCATCAAAATAGAAACTAACCATCAAAAATTAATATAGAGCTTTCAGCTCTGGGGTCTTCCTGAGGCCATGAAGAAAATATATACATAGTGCAGTATATAGATTAGACTCCATTCATTTCTTCCCTTGCCTAAGGATAACCCAGAAGCCAAAATATCTATTCCTCTTTCAGGTTCATAACATTAAAATTGTCAAAATAAATCATTTCAAGGTTATTTTGAAATTATAAGAGATATTTTCATAGGAACTGGAAAAAGGACAGGCAGACTTTAAGAGGCTTATGCAAAAGAATAGCAGCAAAGAAGAAAAAAAAATTTAATAGTGATGGATCTGGTATTAAGGCTGAGCAATCTGTTTCAGTTGTTTCTTGTCTTTTTTCCAGACTACTTATCAGCCACTGAATACTGGTCACTTCTCTGTTTAGAGCTTTCCTAGGCTTGGTAAAATGCTTTATCTCAAACCCTACAAGGAATAATGTATTTGAGAGTAGATTCTTTACATATGTTAAACAAAGTTTTATTTTATGTTATAATTAATTCAGTGCTCTAAAACATGTAAATATAATTTTCCCCAGTGTAACATCAATATGCTCAGTGCCAGTAAAATCCTTCTGGCATGAATAACAAGTTATTATTCCTTTGTGTTACTGTTATAAGTCTTAAGCCAGATTTTCAAGGGTATTTAGGTGCCAAAAAGCTGCAAACAGAGACCTAATGGGATTTTCAAAATATCTAAGCAACCTAGGCACTTGGCTCCTTTGGAAATAAATTTCTGGCTTTGAACCTAATGCAAAGAGATTTTCTCTAATAAACACAGTATAATATGAAAAAGTCTCTGCCAATGATGCAATTTTATTAAACGTACCTTCTAAAATTAACAGGATTTCCATATCCCAGGTGAGTGAATATCCTACTCTCCTAACATTACATTACAATATTTTTTGACAGTACCAAAAAAGTATATGTTAGGGAAAGAACAAATACAGCAGAGAAAAAAACATGTCTCTTTTCTATGACAAAGTGAAAGTATCCTCTTATCTGAGTCATGACACCACATATGATTAATGGCCTAAGACCACAGAAACTTGCAAAAATTTTTCTATCTCATTGCAGTCTCCTGGAGTTCAGAGTATTTCACATCCCTCAGAGGAATCCAGAGCAGAGTTTCATGTTCGTGCTGTGGATCAGTTTTGCACACTATCAAAGGCGAAGATTAAGAATGAGACATACACAAAAACTGATGGCCACTTAAGTAGACATCTTTCATCACTTGTGATGTTGATGCCAACAACAGCATCCCAACCTACCCTCAAACAGCATCTTGTACCTCAGCCTGAAGCCCAGAGTACTGATCCAGCCTCAGAGGGGGTTCTTTGGGAGGACAAGTGCAGGAACACACAATTTTTGGGAAGCACAGTTCAGCTCCTCTGAATTTCATCATTCACACGTGCTTTCAACTGCACCTTCTTGATTATTGTTGGACAGTCTTTTAGTGCCCTGCTTTCCCATGAACTGCATTGTAAATATTTTATAAAATGTTACTCGCCTATTTCATGTAGCTTTCATTCAAAGAATGGTGAAACGTGCTTTTAATAACACAGCTGCAATCTGCTAACCTTCAGAGAAAGCACCTCTCAAGTACTATCAAATAAAAATCAGAGCAGTGATTGTTTGGATACTTTTTCATTTCACATAGGCTTAACAGACTCTCCCACAACAATGATTAACTTTTCTTAGAGTTTTCATTTTAAAAATTTTGTAATTTAGTTTTTTCCAATGAACAACGTAATGGAAATTTTTAAATCCTTCTGATATTTGTTTCTGTCCAGATATTTCCATGAGTTTACTTTTGTTTAAATTCTGGCTTTCTTTGATACTAGGCATTCCCTTTGCTGTTTACACCTATTCTACCAATCTCTCAGTGCTTAAAAATCATATGAGAAATGTTTTTCCTGATTTAAAAATTAATTATATAGTCTCGAGCTTCACTAGGGGAGGTTCAAGTTGGACATTAGGAGGAATTTCATTGCAGAAAGGGTGATTGAACATGGGATTGGGCTGCCCAGGGAGGTGGTGGAGTCCCCGTCCCTGGGGCTGTTTAAGAAAAGACTGGACATGTCACTCTGTGCCATGGTCCAGCTGACAAGTTGGTGCTCAGTCAAAGGCTGGACATGATGACCTCAGAGACCTTTTCCAATCTAATTGGTTCTGTGGTATTCATATTCTTTGAACTACTAGAATATTTTCAGGGGACAACTCAGATATATATATGCTTGAATTATTCACATCAAAGATGATAAACTCCATAAGATGCCCACATGATCAAGACTTTTAAAAAACTGATTAAATGATAGTGTGTTTTGAATGTGCTTACTTGGCTTTATGATGGTATTTGGAATGTAAGATAAAGCAGACTTAGGACACAACATTTTGTAGTTGCTGTCATCAATGTACAATATTTCTCAGCTATGTGGTCAGAATAGCTCCTTATTATCTTTTTATTCTCTCTCTTTAATTGGAGATGAAAACCTGAATGAAAAGAATTTATTTAGCAACATGTCTCAGACCAAGAACTGACAGCTTGTTTAATTTACTGTACATACTGGTATTCCAGAAAGAGTTTGTTCTTCTAAGCCCTTTCTGAGGAAACCAGAGAACAGCAATATCGTAGTGCTTAATAATTAAATAGAGCAAAAGAGCTCTCCCTTACAGCATTGGGAAAAGTAATTGGTGACAAATCCTGGCAGGAGCTACTTCCTACTCACATCAATATGCCTATATTCCCTGGAAACTATTATTTTCACTCTTCTTTCAGTGTCTCTGTCAGTAACAAGGTTTACAATCGCTCTCTTTAGTTATTCTGCTTATAGTAGGAATAACTGCTGCTCCTTGTTGTGATTGTTATTGGACTGGTCTTTGATTTTTTTTGTGCTGGTACATCAATGGTTTTCTTTATACTGTAGCCTCATGAGAGCCTCGTGAACCTTTCAGCAACAAGCAGAGATATATCTGCATAATCCCATCGATATACACAGTCCAGCAGGTCATCTGACAGTTATGCATCTCTCCCAAACATAGTTTACAAAGGTAAATCTGTCTGGATATTGAGTACCATTTATTTAGACAGTCACACTTAACTCATTGATACTATTAAAAATATTTCCATTAATTAAAAAACACCAAACAACTTTCCAGAAATTAGGAGCTACACAAATGGGGTTGCATGGTCTATATTTAGGCACCTGTAAAGATTCTTTATCTCAACAATGACCCAATAACGTTTCTGTGGACATTTCGGAAACTTTTTATATAACCCTGTAATACTAGAAAATAATACAGTTATAATAAAATTTCTTATCTTTCATTATCTTAAAAAGAATCCTTATGTCCTCCCCTTCTCCTCTGGTAGGACACAGTAAATAAAACTTCTAAATTGTTCATGTATCTTTTAATTAGTTGTTATGATAGGTACTAGGTAGTAGAATTGATGCACCTTGCAGTAACACTGCAGTGTTTCTAGATCCATTTACCCTACAAAATATATAAACAGCAGTATATGTGAGATATATGCCTTCTACTTTTACAGATAATTAAGCATGATGCATTTAATGAAGATAGATGTACTTAAATCAAAATAATGGAAACTGGGAAAAGGCTATTGCTGTCATTCACAGAATGTCTATTGGCATGATTCACAAAAAGCTTTCAACTATACACTCAATTTTGAGTAGTACAGGAAAACTTCTTTGGCTTGCAGTTTCCACATCATCAAGCTAAGATAATTAGACCAGGTAATACAAAAGAGAGAAGTAAATAAGGGTAAATGCCATAGATAATGTTGTTGCAGAGGGAAGAAAAACTTATGAATAATATTATGCAATATGTTCCCTTCTCAAAACTTTATGCAAATCACACTGAGGTAAAAAAGTTTCTCTCACTTTCTGGCCATTGAGCAAAAGCAACAGGTAAGAACTCACAGCATGGTGAGTCCTGACAGAGCTCTTTCTGCATACTCTGCTGAAATAAGCTGTAGAAAAACATCAAAACCAGCATCAGAGATGCTGAAGGAATTGCTGATGAGGATTAGACATATCTTTGTGCTATCTACAGAGAGAAAACAAAACAGATGTTCATCCAAGTGATATGTTGTGAATTTTGCAGGTGAAGGAAAAATCGATTTGAAGCCTTTTTTTTTTTTTTCTAGGAATTTGAACCTAAGGAAGCTGAAAAGCAGAATAGAATAGAGAAGAATTCTCACCTTTTTGATTTATTGAGATTCAGAGTTCCACTAACACACAACTAATTACAGCAGAAGTAACCTAGCTGGGTAATTAATTCATAGCAGAAAACTTTGCGTTATCCAGCAGAAGCTTTTTAACCCAAAACCACTCTTGACAGAGTTTCCACAAAAGCATTGTTTCCATTTCTTACTGACTTCACTGAATAATTTGGCAGCTGCCTGGAGTATCACAAAATACTTACACATTTTTTATTTTGCAGTATGCATGTCAGGGCTCTGCCTTTAACTACAAAAGTTTTTTTCAACTTCATAAAAATTTATTTCTCCAAGCCACCAGCAATTCTTTTTCCAGGTTGTCTCAAGATTTGCTTCCCTTGATTCATATTGCAGAAAATTCAATATTACTAAGTCAATTCAAAGTTGCAATAGCCCCTAGAAAACCTATCCCAGTGTAACACTGTCTGGTTATTTAGCTGTGAACATATGTTGATCTATCTTTATTTTAAAAAACACTGTTCCCAGACATTTTTGAGAAAACAGCCTTTAGAGTCATCTTTCTGACTCTGTAAATGACAGATGCAGGTCTCATGCCATTATTTTATGATGCACACTTGCTTATTAGAAAATTCCATCACAAATTTTGATGCATTTTTATACTATTCAAAGAGATAATTCCACCTAATTGAAGTAGTTCTATTATGAACTTTACTCTTCTTTCCTGTGTTTACTGTTGCAGACAGGATTCAGTTTTAAGAAATGAAAGTTATTTTCTTTCTATATGAAAAGTCAGACTCAACGTACTATTACAAAACTATTAATCAAGCTGGTAATTCAGTATTTAAGTGACAAACCACAAGATCACACCGCATTTAAAAACTTCACCTGAAAACTTCAATGTCTTTCTTCCCATAAGGTCCCCTATATCCTTCTGCTTTTCTGTTCCTATGCTAAAGTAATTATTATCATACATTATGAAGCATGACAGCAGGAAGGACATAAAGCAGGTAAATATATTTGTAAATGCTGATCTGTTACAACAGTTTACTCAAAATTTTACTGAAACTACATGCTATTTTTAGAGACCTTGCATTTCACGATGTCATTAAGGACACAATTCAAGAGTTTTCTTTTGCTCTTGGCAGATCATTATGAGGTTTACAATGCACTAGAATGTCATCCATACAAGCATGATAACAAAATAGAGGCTAAATATGTCTGTGAAACTGTGTTATATGTGGAATTACAAAGTTGTAAAATCAGGTCAAGTTAGAAGAGAGAAAGACCTAAATCCTTAGACTGTACTAATGGTTATGGACAGCAGGTACCAGTAGGTGCCAAAATTAACATAGAGCCAAGAAAATATTTTGACACTACTGTGTACATGGCTTAAAAATCCAGCCAACTCATTTCCTGATACTCTGGGCTGCTCTTCTACAAGCTTGAGTTAAGCACCATAGAAGTGACATCAGCCTTCCACTCAGGCTTTCACTGTCCAAAGCAAAAGAGTCAAATAGGAGATTTGGAGAAAATCTCCTGTATATACTTAGGCCAAACCACTGGGGAAAATACTGCTTTTACTCTCTTACAGCCTTACCCATCCATCTGTGCTCTACAGACTCACCACACAGAGCACCCAAATATCTCACATAACACACACAGCAACTACACAAGAACCTTCAAAGAATGAGGAAGCCACGGGTGTAACAACATACACACCTTTGACAGCTGCAAGTGAATGTGGATCAAAATCATGTCAAGAACTAAAAGTCTGTGGAGGAACATACTCCAATACTAGTGAACTACATAGATTAAAATAACTATTTAGGATGTAGTCGTGCTTTTTAATGTATAGGGAAGTAACACAAGAGGTTTCTTGTAAGTATACCAAAATCTTATGAGCAAAACAGGACATGATACAGAAACTGTATTCACAGGGATGTGTGTGTGTGTATAAGTGTAACAATCACTGAATCATGCATTTAACATAGAAAAAATTAAATTTTGCTAGCAGTACATGTCTACAGAAAGTCTGGTCACTCCATTCTCATGTGTAGGCATCTAATAAGGTATAAAATGTGTCATATTGCATATCCCACAGAGGGAAAAGTCCATGTATATTTTCATACATCAGCAAATCCAGAGAATTCTCTATCACAAGTAATTATAGGTACAGTATAGTTTTCATTTTATACAGACTCAATGGTTTTCTGGTCCCTTATTTTACTTGTATATGGGTTACATGAGTTAAAATGTCTGCTTGATCCTTTCCTGCACATTCTACAGGTGTTGAAAACAAGGAGAGGGGGTGGGATGGGGACACACAGATGTGACAGGGGACAGAGGTGGGACAGAACTTTGGGTAATTATGCTCAGCTTAGAGGCCTAAAAGAAAAGGGTCAGACCAAATTTTCAAGAACCCTTACTGTTCTGGTTGTAAACAACATGGTGAAAGGAAACTGATCGTAAATATTTCTTGATGCATACTGACAGAGGAAGGTTAAATAAACTACCTAAATAAAACTGTAAGACTGGATGTTTCTGAAAGAGAATTAAAAAAAAAAAATCGCATTTGAGGGAGAAAATATTAGAGGAAATAGCATTCTTCATTTTGCTGCAGTGAGTGGAATAGATGGCTCTGTCCAGAAAAGCTTCTGGGTAGAAAGGATTTGATGAAGGCAAGGATGTAGGTACATATCAAGGGCTATGATACAGGACATTAACAAATACCCTAAAGAGCTATTCTCTGGTAGACCTTGTCAAATAAAAATTGAAAGGTATCAAAAATATCTTCAGAGCATTTGCATTTAATTGTAAATTGTGTAAGTGTACTTACATACTATATATACTTACACAATTTTGTCTCTTTAGTTTCATATAAAATTATTTCGGCCAAGTTACAGTTCTAACAGTTACATGCAGTAATTGTTGGGGCAAACACTCTTTAGCAACCATTTATGCATATCCTCTTCACTACTCACTGGTCAAAACCAACAGACAACAAAACACATCCCCACCAGCCTTTGTGGTGAGATGCACACGATCCCCGCTGCTTAACAGCAAACCACAACAGCGTCACCTCATGCAACCTCCACAGCTGCACTCCCCACAAGCGTCTCACAGCACAAATAGCAGAGTAAACAGGCAGCACGACAATGCAGAAGGGTAAAGGGAGGGACAGACATTGAGGAAAACTGTTTTAAAGGACTAAGCAGGAAAGAAGTAACTGATTACTTCTTCAATCACACTCAGTTCGACCTTATGGGTTTGGATTCATAGTATATTCTCAATACTATTTTACGCTGCTTGGTACAGCAATATAGCACACTCATTGAGTAAAAATTATCAGGAATATAATAGAAAAGTAAACTTGTAATTTGTAAAAGTAACTTGTAAAAATAGATTACTAAATGCCTAATACACAAGAGATGGAGCTACAATTTGTTACCACCCTGTCACTCAAAACCCAATACTGTACAATTGACATCAAAGTTTACAACTCAGCCTCTCTCTAACATGTCTGAGCCAGAAGAAGTCAACTGCTGCACCTGAGTCTGTAAACCACCAAGGAAAACGTGTAAAACCTTGCTCTTGCAAAACCTGAGCAAACTGAGGTTAGAAGAATCAGCTGAAAAGGCATTTCATGTGATAGTAAAGTCAGTTGCTTTATGACTTACTTTTTAGAAAGGCTGTAGAGCTTCCTTAATCATTTCCAGAGAAAGCAAGAAAGATTTGAGCAGTACATTGAAACAGTGATTGCTCAGGTTTTCTTTTCATGGTAAATTTGAGATTATTTGCTCATGACAGCAATGACTGAAGGTCTGTCCTGTTACTGTCTTTCCCAGCCACATTTAATAGACAGCTATATAAATGAATACATTAAAAACACTCAACATTGTTAAGATTGCTTCAGTACTACAAATAAACTGGATACATCTGAATAGTGATATATCACTTTTCACACTAATTCATGCTGAATATGCCTGAAAAATAATGGATACTCTTCCCATCCCTCACATTCCAAAAGAGGCACATATGTAAATCTAAGCAGCATACTTGATGCTCTTCAGGCCTTTTATTTCCACAAGTGACTAGAAGCTCCAAACTCATTCACCTTCCATTTAGATCACTGCTTTTCAATCTTTTTCAGCTGTGAGAACACACAATGATTTTCCAGTGCAGTCCTAAGACTCAAATACAGCAAGCTTAAACCCTACATATATAAGAAAACCTATGTTGCAAATTCTTAAGCAGCAATCCTGTCACCCCCAGATACATGTATCTGGTCCCACAATCTTTTGAGATATTGTCTTAACTCTGTGCCTGGAACATAAACCTCGACCCATCTGTACACAAACCTTCAAGTGAGGAACCGCTTTTATTCCCACTCTAAGTACAGCAAAATGACCAAAGCAGTGTTGACCTGAAATCAAGGGCAATGGCTTCTGCAGGATCTGATAAGGTAAGGTTAGGACTATGCTTAGGCCAAATTTAGTGCTCTTAAGATTTTACCTCCTCGGCCATGATATTTTGGATAATAAATATTGCTTTACACTTTAATAAAACAGGATGATGTCTTGGATAAAGGTTACATCTATAACTGAAAGGCACAAGAGGGAACAAAAAGGGATTAAGGTAGGTTCAGAAATATGTATTAGGATTTAAGTTTGATATTTGCTTACCCAGAAGAGATGTTAAGTATGGATACCAACAAGAGCAGTAAGAATAACCTTGGACTTAGAGTAGCTAAAATAAGAAAGCGTAAATATGGGATAAGGGTCCAGATCAAGAAGGTCGAATAATGTATACTTAGATATTGGTATCAAAGGGGCCAGCAGCCTCCAGTTATAAGTAATGCAATATATCCATATCAACAATCAGGTTAGGATATTCATCAGGTTTGCGAAAACAGAGCTCATTTTCCTGTCTTTTTGACTAAGTCTAGAAATGAGAAAATTGATCGAGCACTGATGCAAGCAAGGGTCTGAAATCTGTGCTTGGGTTTTGGCTAAAAGGAATTACTTTTGAGCATTTAAAAAAGGTTAAATCTTTAGAGCTAAGCATTGAATTCAATACGATACCATGGCCTAAGAGTACTACAGGGTCAGCAGTTCTGGACATACGGACAATGTTAGGGCAGCAGGGGTCAGGATAGCTGGGATTATTTATCCACTTCACTAAAGGGGCTTATGGTTAATTAATTCTGGTGCAAATAAAAATACTTTTCTGTTTAAGGGTGTTAGGTGAGGGGAGGCAATGGCTGTGTTTGCACTCAGTGTCCAACCAATTGGAGTCAGACCTGACTCAAAAGATGCCACCAGGCTTGGATTTGTGGTCATACAAGCAATAATTTCCCTCTGCAGAACTCTCAGACAAGCTTTTGCACCTCTTCTCTACTTAATCTACTCCAACTCTTTCCATCATCCTGTAAAGTGATCATATTAGGCCCCAAATTAAATACAGTTCTTGGGCAAATCAGTGCATTGACGTAGACAAGCGCATTTTACTGAATGCAGAGAAGCACACATGGAGTGCACAGAGGTAAAGAAAGTGGTTTTGGTTCATTTTCTGAACAATTGTTGAAAGAAATATTTGATCAGAAAAGGCAAAACATTGTCCACAAAATTAAACCAAAATGTTTCTCTGAGTGAAAGTGCTCATTCAACCAAATTCCTTCTACCAATTATCCAAAAATAAACCACATTCAGTGTAGATTAGACAATGTGTTTTGCACAATGTGAAGCCAGGCAACATAAAGCAACTTCAAAATACTTACTCTCGCAATTCCTTATTTTATTTTTAAATTTGGGGGTATTTTTATTATAAAATATCGTTTTTTAATGAGAAGTTAAAAAAATCATCACCTTATTCTGCTGATTACATTGACTGGTTTGTCTAAGTTCTGTAAACACTGAGTCCTAAATGAGCATAAGCAACACAAAGCCCAGAACAATTAGTTCCATGTGTTGGATCTCTGGCTTTTGTTAGATTTTGGTAACAGCACTGAACAGCGTTTGTGGTGGAGGCTGTTTATTGTTTAGGGGTTTTTTTAAACACATGCATTTGTTTAAACAAGTTGCAAGCATCCCTTTAACTATGATCTTGACTTTTAATAGTCATATTTTGACATATCAGGACTAACCCTAATGGGATATACTTAGATATACTTAGACTGGTATGATGCAGTATGCAGTTATTTTGATAAATTCAAGCTCTCATCATACATGGCAAATGTGATCCCTTCACCTTTATCAATTTCTGTGCAGTTGGACTGGTGGCAAAGTTTCAAACACTGGAGACTCTTTATCAAAGCTAGATATTTTTATAAAGCATATGCTTTAGTTCAATCACAGTCATAGAATAAAAGCCAGCATTTTATTTTTTTTTACATAAATAGATTTCTGTTATTGAAAAGGTCACGCTCTATGACTGTTAGTCACTTGCAACCTTAACACTTATGAACTTACAAATCTATTTGAAGGCTTCATGACCAAGATGAGTGCTGAGATTTCTACACTAAGTAGTTTCCATTTTCCTTCCTGGTTTAAGGCCAGCTTCTGGATTATTTCTGCCTCAGCTAGCATAACTGAATCTTGAATAGATGGCAAGAAAAGACTTGTGTTTCCATAACAGACTTATCTAAGGTTTTCAGAAGCCTAAATAAGTAAACAAGAATTCAGTAAGAGCTAGAGCAGAGTGGCGCCTTTTGTTCTACAACTGGTGCAGAAAAAATGTGCTTTTAACTTGTGGTACGTACACATCTCACTTCTGTGAATGTTAAAAAAATGTTGTCTGTATTGGGTAGGTCAAATGCTCAAAGCTGAAAACATTTATCGTTTAGTTGGTACTGCTTTAGTGAAGACAGCAGTCGTATCAGCAAAGATTCAGGACAGTGACTTTTTCCTGAGAGGTTCAGAGACTGAGGGATTACATGAACCAGGGGCACATTTTTCTTTTCATTCAACTATCTATTACTAGACCATATAGGAAAGAATATTATATCATAATATTTTGCATAATGGCTGAACATGTTACATGCCTTTTTAAGACATGACAAGTAAAGTTCAGTCTGATTATGCTTATGACCTGTCACAGAAACTTTGGTACTACCCATAGATGTTTCTTCATGGGATTTGTTCTAGATTTAATTCTTCTGAACCTAATCTCATAATTTTAATCAAGATTTGTAAGACAACACTACTGACCATAAAATGGAAATAATCTACTTTTTTCTTTTTTTAAGTCAGATTCCAGTGTTAGATCTAGCAATATTTTATCCAGCAAATAGTTGACCCATAAACTGAAATGGAGAAAGAATTGTGCAATGAGAAGTTTAGATCAATTACTTCGACACAAAGGGATGATATTCATACATGAGAACAATTCTGTGCTAAGAATAGCTCAGCTAAAATCCCATGTTCTTGTGATCACTGCTTTTGGTGGGAAAAGGAAGGAATGTCAAATTCTCAAAGAGCTCACCTGAGAAAGGAGGGGAACTACTGCTCCAGACTGAGAACACACTCCCTTTCCTCTGAAAAAAAAAACTTATTTCAATACAATAGTCCTTTTAAAATGCAACAATTGTATTTGCCTCATTATTAAGACAGAAATTTCAATATTTTGGCCATTTTCCGAGATGGTTTGATAGAGATAAATGTTTCCAATATACTGTTGACAGACTTCTTGAACCTGACTTACTAAAGCATAAAAACATACATGGAATGTCTGTGTTCAATATCACTTATTCACAAATGTCTAACTCGGAAATCACTGTTTAATCAATCCAAAAGTGGAGAGAAAAATCCATTAGGCTTACATCAATGGCTGTAGATCATCTTCAAATAAAGGCTTCACTAAAGACCTCGTTTCAAACTGAACAAACACTAAATCCTGAAATTATATAATCAGCAAACATCTATTCACCAGAAAGTGTATCAAAGTCAGAACTTGGTATATCCTAATACAGCTTCTATTTACAAGCTGAAGTATGCACACTGGGAATATCAGCCCTGGCAGACAAATGAGAAGGTGAAACTGAGCACTTTAACACTTATCTCCCTTTCATATACTGGTTGAAAATATTTTCTAGACTTAGCACAATATAGCACACCTGTACAGAGCAAAATTTTGTATTTGTTAGATTTTCACTGCTGACAAATAAGGGAACACTAGAATGTCTAACTTCAGTAATTGCTTAAATGACTTGCTTAAATTATGTGAAATAGCAGTCAAAGTATATACTTCTCTTTCAAAAGCATGGCATTACTCTGCTATTGTCTTCCACACAGAATTTGCCAGGATAAAGTAATAGTCAACTGTCATGTTAAGCCCCCCTGATACCAAGTGTCAGTTATCAAAAAAACCCCAATCCTATATCTTGTCATTAATCTGCACTGGGTTTTATCCGCAGATCTCAAAACAAGCCAATGAGCTGCCAACTATCTGACAGCTGCAAATGTCTCCTGCATGAATGTATACGGTGGGCTAGATTCTTATCTCAGTTACAGCAGTAACAATAAAAGGTCTTTTTGTAAACACCATCAACATACTATCTATGGTAAAATTACAGGTAGAACCTACATAATAGGGGAAAGAAAACAAAACAGTAATTTTGTATGTGTAAATGTTCCAAATTTTACACTTTAATTAGCCATCCAGTCAAATAAATGAAGAAACTATTACACTCCTTTTCAAGAAACGAAAAAAAAGCAAACTAAAAAAAAGAAAATCACCACTGCAGTTTTGAAAGCTAATTATACTGATTCTGGCTCAGTAAGACATTTACTATTTGATTTTATGTATACACAGGGTGGCAATTATTTTGATTCTACAGATCTGCCAAACTCTTCTTTTAGGCTATTATTTTTCATTGTCAACAGGAGTTGATGAGATTACCTGTGTTCAACTGCCTCGCTTTAGAGCTCCTGCTTTCAGTCTCTCTTCCCAAGTACTAACGATTCAATGTAGTTAAATACTCCCCCTTATGGTCTGTTACCACATGACATAGTGCTTTGTATTCCTCTTTAAATGCCAGCATCTCCTAGATGCACTGTATATATCATCACAGTTAAGACAGGCCTATAGCAGTACAACCCATCTTAGAAACTGTTTCACTGAATAAATCTGTGATCTCAGGTTTTTGCAACTGCAGGTTGTCGTTCATTGTTGTGCTTTGAAATGTGCTTTTGAGCATGGTTATTAAATTTCAGAATGAATATATAGAACAAATATATAGGAAGAGAATTTATTATGTCAGGATTGGCTGAATAGTGTTTTGCTCTTATTGGGACTTACTCCGGACAATAAATACATCTATGCATTGCCGATAGATCTGCCACTGAAGTCAATTTGAAATTGTACCAGTTCATCTGGCAAAAAACAAATGTTGCACAGTGAAATGAAATATCATTAAAACGGCATTCAACAAATTTTCCTGAAGAAGTGGGAAAACTGTACAGTATGTGTATGTGGCCACTGACACCTACTCTCTGAGTATATTTGGTGAGAATGACTTTCACCTCTGAATTCACTACTCTTACTTCAATTCTAGCAATCTATTTCAAAACAGATTTGCAACTTCATTGTGTTAGTCTTTTAGAAGAAAGCTTTCCTAGTTAGACATTACATAAGATCAGCTGCACTAGATTTAAAACTATTCAACTTAAAATGCCTTTCAGCATTCAAAGTCTTCCACTGTTTTTATTTTTGTCCTAGTGTTGACTGTACCTCATTGCCCAGTGCAGTCTGTCTTAACATACACTCCCTGTACAACTGCCCTCATCATGCTTGGTGAGGGAGCTGCAGGCAGGGGGAAGTATATTGATATCCTTGTCTGAAACATTATTCAAACAGTAAAATGCATAGTTACCATCGATCCTCTTCACTTCTTTTTAACACCAGCTCATCTTCTCAAAATGTGCTGAAAAACATTCATTAACAATGATATGATTTCACCCCCTTTGTGCTGTGTCAGTCCAGCAAAGTGCTCTGTTCTCTTGCGAAGTCTTCAGAATTCATGTGGTAACTTCAAAGAAGTGCAAGCACTATAACTTCTCCCAGAAGACACTGTAACGTTAAGCAAAGTACATTAAGGATTAAGATCCTCTCTGGAAATAAACAGCACTTCATTTGATTCAAGTTCTTCTCCCTGAACTTTAAATGAATAGTTCTGGGGTCACTTTGACAAAGCAGATAGCTAAAAGGCATCCTTTCTGAAAGTGCTTTTATCTTTGCTTACTCACTTTATAAAAGTGAGTGGGTTTATCTGCAATGGATTTGTGGTTTAGATCTCTAAACAAAAGAATCAGATTAATAATTTTCTGCAGCATATTTTTTGAGCATGAACGCAAAAAAAGAAGCAGTTAGAACATTTATTAAAACACTCAAATTGTACAAACAGTGAAACAGATACAATGAACTGGGGAATTAGGCAAAAACCTACTAAAATCCTCTCACCAGATATTAAGCCTCCATACTGAAGTTCCCATATAACATTTAATAAATAGTTCCCATTACTGTATTTAATCTCCACTGTGAGTATAAGACAGTGGTGTCAGCTCCATTCAAGAAGTTCTTTTGATTTTGCTTGCCAAGNTATAAGGCAAAAATTTTACAACTAAGTCTTAAAAAAGCTGCCTATCTTCTGAATCAGGGTAGGCTATTCAACAATTCTCTTATATTCTATATTATGAAGCTAGGAAATATCATGGAGGAATTCTACATGAAATGCTAAATCTCAACTTTGCTCTTTCTGAGACTGATTGTATTTGAACAGAATCTACTTTTGTAGGACAGATTTTCTAGGATTCTTCTATATGCAGTTGCACAGAAATACTTTTAAGAGTTTTTAAAATTGCAGTTAATAGTGGAAACTAGTTGCAAAGGTATTTTCTTATTAGTTATAGGCAGTACAGGCAAGGATGTTTGTGCAAGAAGATTAAGAGCCATAAATACAAAAGCTCTGGCTTTTAGACAGGGTGTGCAAACACAGAAAACAGCTTTTCTGCAATAGAATCACCTTACTGGTGAGATGGTTTTAATCTTTCAAGATGGGGACAAGACCCCTCTCACACAGGCAGTGTGTAACCTAATGGGAGACAAACTAACAGAAACTCCGGAAAACAACAGAAAAAAAGCAGACAGGCAACCCTTATTAATATATTGCCTCATGTCAAACAGAAGGGTCTGGTTCTTTTTTTCAGCCAGCTTTCCATCTGTAGCAGGGTGAAAGCCATTCCTTCAGAGAGACGCAAAAGCTGGCCACCACATGCCTCTTGGGATGTCCCTTGCCCTCTCAGATTCATAAACACACTTTGTGCAGGAGTTATGTGTTTCAGCCTGCTTTGTTTGACAAGCAAGTGTCTGGGCTCTCAAGTTTCCTGGGATACAAATAAGAAATCTGAAGGAGACTAATCTAAGAAAACCCTCACAAATATATTGCATTCTTTCTGGCCTTTCTCTCCTGCTGTTCTGCTCTTAACAGAGAGTGTTGACTCACATGGGTTTGCATGCTGTGAGAAACAGCAAGAGGTAAGAGAGCTGAGTGCAATTCATCTGTTATGAGAATGAAAAGGAAAATGAAAAGAATTATTTATAGTATCATAAAGTTCCTGAGCTCAGTTCATCTAGAGCAGACCCTCAGTTTCTAGCACTTAAGTCTTTCAATACCTCAATTTAAGATTTCACTTGGACCTGCAATTATTTCTCAAGTCTTGGCAGACAAAGTTATGGGGGAAAAAAGTGAGGAAGATCCCCAGTAAAGAAATAAATTACTTAATGATTAAGCAATTGTGGGGTTTTTCAGATATAATCTCTAAACAACATGGTATTATTGTCCCTTACATGTTATTGAGCTCTCTTTAAAACCAGAAGCTGATGTGAGCACTTTTAAAACCAGCAGTAGAAATCCAAAAGCTGGGCTGTCTGGTTAAGCAACATTGATGGCATCATCTCAGTGATGCAATGAGCCACTGGATCAGAATGCCTGCAGCACACACTGGCATGGAGCAGTAACTCTAAACAATAAATCATTTCTGTAAATCCTACTAACCTAAAGTTAGCCACCCAAGTCAGCAGGAAAGGGCAGAGACAAACTACATTAAATAATTTCTAATCTGCTATTCATGTTGCTGATACAGGTATATCAGTGTGTGCTTCCATAGCATTTGCACTCATTTGCCAGTAATATATACAGCATATGCAGGGCTTTGGTTATGAACTGGCGCCCAGCTGACCAAGGGAAAAGAATTGCCAGAGAATTCAACTGCCTGCTGTAGTCCCCCAATAATGGTGAGATACAAAATTGCAAGCAGAAATAATAGATCGTGCTCTAGACAGTGAAAAAGAGGTGACAAATGAGGCATGGGATGTTATGCAGAGTGTGTAGGTTCCAGAGGATGAAAGTCATCACAGAGTCATCTGATTTGTAACTTCTGACCTCAGAGGATAACCATATCAGAGTCAAATCTCACTGCTTTGAAGGTCAGTGGTGAGGCTTTTATCAGCCTGACATTTCTTGTTGACTTTTCTTTTAAGTTCTCATTTCATTTTAATAATAAAGGAATGAGGACATGAAGGTTATGAGTAAAAAACTCCCACTGGCTTTTCATAAAATACTTGAAATTAAAGAGACTTCAATTTATCAGGAATCAAGGTAACATTATAAAGTTCTTATTCACATCATACATCCAATCAACTTTTGAAAACAGGCATGGAATTCTAAGGTAGGGCCGCTTTTGAGGTGTTCAAAAACATAAAAAGCATATAAGAAACATTACATTAGAATGCAAAATTTTGTGTTCATTTCTTCTCTTTCTCACTTCATCTGGTTTATGGTTCACTTCCCTAGAAGTGAAGTTAATTTTCACTGGTTCTAGAGATAAGAATATTCTAGAGAAATGAACCATTCATCACTGAGGAAAAATGAAAACAAAAGCAAGGGGAAATCTGACCAAAACCATGATTAGGACACTCAGTATCCAGCCCAGTAGTAGTTTATTCTCCTTTATACGATCTGATGATCAGTGTTCTTAAACACATCGATGTTATATAAATCATTTATACTGGACACTAAAGTAGGCATTTTGCAACAAAAAAAATCTTTTTGTAAATGAAGTTTATTCCCTACATTGCTTTGAAGTATATTCATCATTTGAGATACGTCATTCCCATGACAATGGGATCACAAGGAATCATGGTATAACAATGCTAGGCCAAACAGACAGAATGTCAGCAGTGTCAAACTGGCAAATACATCATTTAACCAGAGATCAAGAGAGAAAATCTGAAGGTCAGAAATACAATATTTATAATGCTGTCAGTAGATGGATGCATACCAAACACCTCATAACTAGATCCCTCAAAAGCTTATCAGAGGAATGTTTACAACACCCAAAAGCAGTGTTACTGGACTATCCTCAATCAGTTTCCAAAACGCGTGGATACTGAGTCCAGCATTTCATAGAAATTCCCTAGAAACAGCAAAAAATCTTGAGATTCCTTTTAACGATACCAGCACAAGCATTAGTCCACTACTATCCTCATTCCCACTAATTCCAGTTGGTACAACAAAATTTTCCCCAGCATTTTTCCAATAGGCAACACATATTTCCTTGGAAATAAACCAGCATGATTAGGATGGCTCCTGGTTTTGAAAAAGAGGAGAGAATAAACTGAAAACAACTCCATATTGCCAGTGATTCATACAAGGCACTTGGGCACTGTGCAGAGAAAATACCTGTGAGAATATTCACAGTTCTTCTTGAGTATCTCTATGGAGATGGCAGATGCTAAAGCTATGGGGAAAAGGTTGAAAAAAGGCGAAAGTTAATTCACAAAAAAAATGGAAGGAGAATTAACATAAGCACACTAAACTCTGACTTATTCAGTATATAACAATAGAACACTCTTCCACATTTGGTGGGGGGAAGAATCTGTCACTGAGTGTTTGTTCCTTTCATACCCTTCCTGTAATCACAAAACCCTTTTGCCTAGATGTAATTTCACTTAACACCATGGTGATAGAGATGTTCAATGACATTACCATTACCTAAATGATAAACAACACCAAACTAATAAAAAGGATCTAGAACAAAAGGTTATGGAATCATTGAGTTTGTGACTCAAATGAGAAAAATTCAAAAGGACTTTTTGTCTTTTTCTTCTTGATAGTTCTTTCCTTTACAATTTATTATCATAAACACAGTATCTCTTTGATATCTCCCCAAATACAGTCAGAAAAAAAACCCAAAACAAAAACAACAAAACAAAACCAAGATGAATAGATCTTTCATCTTTTAAGGTCTTTTTTATTTATTGAGATTTTATCATATTCTCTGTTGATTGTCAAATAAACTCTGCACATTAAATTTTATCTATGTCAACAGCCTAAGGACAGAAGACATGCCAATGCCCTATTTATGAGTCAAAAAACCTTGAGAAACACTCCAAAGATGGGGCATCCATAACTTCTCTGGGCAACACATTCGAGTGTCTCACCACTCTCACAGTAAATAATTTTTTACTAATATCTAATCAAATTCTGCTGTTTCAGTTTAAAGCTGTTACCCCATGTTCTATCACTACACATCCTTGTAAGCCATCCCTCTTTGGCCTTCTTGTAGGTCCCCTTTGGATTCTGAAAAGCCACAATAAAGTCACCCCGAAGCCTTCTCTTCTGCAGACTGAGCTACATCAGCTCTCAGCCTGTCTTCATAGGACAGGTGCTCCAGCCCTCTGGTGATCCTTCACAGCCCATGTCCTTATGTTGGGGGTCCCAGAACTGAATGCAGCACCCCAAGAGGGGTCTCATAAGAGCAGAGGGCAGAATCACCTCCCTCAACCTGCTGCCCACACTCCTTTTGATGCAGCCCAGGACACAGTTGGCGTCCCAGGCTGCAAGCACACATTGCCAGGTCATGTCAAGCTTCTCATCCACTAGCATCCCCACATCCTTCTCCACAGCACTGCTCTGAATCCACTCACCTCCCAGTCTGTATTTGTGCTTGGGACTGCCCTAACTCAGGTGCAGGACTTTGGCCTTGCTGTGCTTCATAATGTTTGCACAGGCCGACTTCCAAGCCTCTCAAGATCCCTTCGGATGGCATTCCTTTCCCCCAGTGTGTCAACTACACCACACAGCTTGAACAAAATACCTCCTCAAAACATTAGCAACTCTTTTCCATTACATTCCGCCTTAACAATGCATCCCAACAACAAATACTTCAAAATCTGTTGTGACTGAAGGTTTTTTGGTTCAAGCCACTACCAGTGCAGTGAATTCCATTATCACTAGCTCACTGTGGAAATCAACAGAACTGCAGCTTAGTAGCTGGATATCCTGAAATATCAAAGGCTGCTCCAAAGTTTACAAGGACTGTAAGGAGCACAGTGGAAGTATGGGGTGAGTGGGGAAGGGAGATGTGCCTCTGTGCCTATACCTCAAATAAATGAGGGGTATCCATAACACTTGAAGAAAATGCACATTTTTGTGTATTTTTATTTAAATCTACCCTTCTTTAGAAGACATATTGAGGCAGATTTCTTAGAAACATCATCTGGAATTTTCTCTAACTATAATTAGCTGGAGTTGGCCAAGTTCATTGCAATGACAGACAGCTCTGCTTTCAGGGAGCAGATGCAACAAAAACAATCACCACTCTAGTTCTTTAACTTTTTGGCACACTTCAACAACAACAGGGTCAACTTTTGCTGAGACCTTCCACTGTAAAACACCATGCAACTACGCCCACTGGGAGCTGACGTATTACTTTGACGATTTTCCATTTATCTTTCTACATGTATCTATGATCAAGCCTCAAAAAAAAAACCTCAGTAACGGTTGAACAAGAATTCATTATACTAACAAAATCCATCAAAAGAATTTAAAAAAAAATAATTTAAAACAAGCATCAGCCACAGTGTTTCAAATTTAAACTGCCTAAGAATTTTATTTAAATAAGGCAGGACACTGAAATAAGACTGTTTTTCTGGTTTTAAATGTACTTACTTTAATGCATATAAATGTTGCCAGATGGAAATCTGTTCATACACATTTTTCTATATTTTATCAGAAGAGTCAACACAGATGAATTTCAAAGGAAAGGTTCTTTAAAGAAACTATATAAAGTCTAAGTGCAAACTATACAAGTCAGCACATGAATCTAGAGAAATAGACAGCAAGCTTTGCCAAGGTGTTCAAAAGAATAAAAATCAAAAAAATGGCTCAGTTATACAGCAAATACTGAGTACTTGCAAAGAATATCACAACCAAGCGCTACAGCATCAATTCCAGCCTTCAAAAAATCAAAGAGAATTTCTAATGAACAATGTCACTTTTGTAGCAGGTTGGCTTTTTATTATTGTTATATTTTATTGTACTAGTTGAAAACATGAATTTCTGAAAAGATAAAGAAAACTACGTGTAAAATCCAGGTTACAAACAAATACCTGTGAGAATAAGTACATTTTAAATGCATGGTTACTTGTGGCAAAGCTCTCTAGAATAAAGGCTAAATCTGTTGCTAGATTCAAAGAGAAGGTCAAACTAACAATCAAAAGCCATATAGAAAGATTGCAGAAGGTGGAGTGATAACACAAAGAGCAATTGTCCTTAAGACAATGGGGTTTATGTTATGTATCCAACCTTTGCAACAACAACAAAAAATACCAGCTTTGGGCAATAATTAGAATTCAGTTGAAACCACATGCCCCAGGAATGGGTTGAAGAATGAGAAACAGAGCAAGAGGGCATATTTATGCAGCAAACTGGGTATAATGGAAGGGATTTAAGGGTGATAGGTTTCAAATCAGTGCACAGCCTTGGTGTAGCAATTGTGCTGAACATTCTTAGCATGGGTTTTGGGGTGTGGGGTTTATTCTCTCCTATTTGAGGCTTCTTTGGATCTGGGATTTTTGTGATCACAACAATGAAACATTTTTTAGTGTTACTGTTTTGGGGTACATAGTTGTTGTAGTTTCAAAATATTTCATGGAATCTTTTGTCCCTTGCCAACACAGCAATCTGGGGGTGATGGCAAAGTGGCTTGTTGGAACTGAGTTCTTCACTACCTGCCAGAGCCACTAACCAGCCTACACAAAAGAGTAGCTAATAGCTTCCAAATTAATTGCTCAGGAAACATAGGCAGGAGTTCTGGACTTGGGAGGGGAAGCGTTTACTTCAGTTTTCTCTGGCTGGGGGAGTGGTGTTGGAGAGGGTCCCCGCACACATCTTTGCCAATACCATACGTTTCTGGTCCCATCGGCCTTGGTGCTCAGCCACCCCCTTGTTGGGGTTCACAGCAGCTCCAGGAGGGTTCCTGCTTGCCCCCAACCCTGCAGTGCTGTGCTGCCTCCTCTGCCTGGACTTGTCCCGGAATCACCAGGGGCAGTGCCATCTGCAGAGGAGGTTCTAACCCCCCTCTGTAGAAGGCAGTGAGAACCCCAAAAAAAAGAACAACAGGAACACTGTGACCAATCCTTTCAGACAATGCAGTGCAGTTTTTGCCCCTCAGTGCTGTTACAATCACAAGGAGCAGGGATCGCTGGCGGGATCGGCAAAGGTGCAGCCAAGAGGGGGATGCAAACATTGGGACTCAATACACTTAAAAATTCATTCTGCAGTAACAACTGACTTGTCAGGAACAAACTGTATCAAACCTGTCTCATTCCTCCCTCAATATCATAGCTACCCAGATGATGGGCACAAAGTACATATCATTGAGGCTTTCAATGAGGTTCCACATACAAATCATCACACACAAACTAGAGAAATGGGGTTAAAAAACTGTATATTTTAAGTGCTCCTCTGACTCACATTGAGATGATATCGGTGAATCACTTCCAAACTCAATGGGTATTTCAAGTAGAGTCTCACAAGAGTTTGTTCTCATCCTAATTATATTCAGTATTTTGTTAATAACATGGATGCTGCATAGCAAGGATACTCCTGAAGTACATCGGGATAGCACTGACGCAGAAGCAATTTCCATGGGGTAAGGAACAGCATACTGGGACCAATTTGAACAACTCATTTTTCAGTTAAGACTGAGCCAAATTGAAGAGTGAAAAGACTAAACAAGAATTTCCCAAATCACTACTTATGAATAATGCTAATGAAACTGGGTTTGCTTCTCCAGAAACAAAAGGATGTCCTGGTCAAGCCATCTGGTGCTTAGGTCACAATTATCCTTACAAACAGGCACTTTCTCTTGCTCCCTCCAGCAGTATAGCACAGAACTTATTATAGTTCTTCCTCCTGCTGTTCCACTCAAGGACGTGGTGAACCCGATGCTTTCCCCAAGAACTAAGCTAGAAAAATGGGTTATCAAACTCCTTTCCAAGACTGACCCAATTTCCTCTACTTGTATCTGATCCTGCCTCTCTCTGCTGAAGTCCTGCCAAGATCTCCCAAAGTTCCATTCAGACACTATGATTTCTGTTGATTATGTTGCTACTTTTATCTCCTGTTAAATGGAAAAGAAAAAAAAAAAAAAAAAAGAAAAAAAANAAACACAAAACCCAATTAGCAAAATTTTTATCAAACTTCTAAACAGATAGCTGTAAGACTTGGTTTTCCAGCATTCTATGTAGACTTACTCAGGCTGAAAATATTCTAGCTTTTTTACTTTAAGAATGTTTTTCTCCCACCCACCATGGAGGGCAGCCTGTCAATCACATTAACAACAACAAAATACATATGGGACAGTTTAAAGAGGAAGTGCAGACATGAGAAACTGCTCCTTTAACTTACTTGGAATCAACTCCAACATGCGTGCCTGGGAGCAGAAAAACAAGTACGTGGTAAGTCATATTAATTTCATTATTTTAGTATAAAATGGGAAAATAAACAGTGACAATGGTTTGTATTTTACATAGAGTAATATTTCATTGAGCTATTTTGCTCAAGTATATTTTCCTGAGAGCAGTATTCTAATGTCATATACTGTAAAACAAGTTGTTTGTAGCTGCTACAGGTTTCTGCAGAAAGTCAGGCACAACTTGACTTCCAAAGTTTTGAACTAGTTTAACACATTTAGTGTTTATGTTCATGAAAATTTATGAATCAAAAATTAATTGTATTTAGTAAGAAATGCCAGTGGTATGATCTATGAACCGGTTCTTATCCTGCTTTTTTACTATCTCTATGAAATCACAAATTGAGAGCCTACTGTACGAAAAAAGCCAAGGAGTTGCAGCCTGTAAAAACTTGCCTGTTACGTGGCTTGTACATTTCAGACTCTAGGAAACTGAGTTATTGAAATATATACTGTAATGATGTGTTAACTCCATTCATATGCAGGTTATACATGAGAGTGAGTTTCTGTTTAGAGGTCAAATTACCTGGTGTGTAAAATGAACACATCAAGAGATCTCTAAATTTGCTAGTTTTTTTTATTAGAGCTCCAGAAAAACAGAATAAATCTTAATACCGAGAACCAGTTTGCTACATTTTTTGGAGGAGTGAAACTGCAAAGAGTACAGATTAAAAATGTTAATATCTCCAGTCAGACACAAGTTTAAAATAAGATATTACACTCTGCACATGTACCCAAACACATCTTTAAGTCTGCCAGCGTCCATGGCAGATCAAGAGGCTCCAGGGAATATTTAGTATCAAGTGAGCCTAACTAGTGCTGTTTTGCACTCAAGTATCTACGATCTGCTTCAAAGCTTTGTATAAGCACCTAGATATTTGGAAAGAAGCAGTGTCTGTGGCCTGTCTTTATCTGGGGGACTCTGGAAACCTCAGTGTTCTGTTCAAGGTTCCCCCCACTGCCATCCTCACAGCCAACATGTGTTCAAGTGCATGTATTTATTTGAATTGCCACGAAAGGCGATACACTGCACAGAGTAGCTAGGAGTATGTGGGTACTAAGTAGAACTGGTAACCAAAGCTGGGATTCTCCAGCCAGCAATTCTTGAAATAAACCCCTTGAGGGTAGTGGAAGGCAAGTGGAAGCCCATGATAATATTCTCCATTTCTGTTGCACACACTTGAGGAAACAAAACTACAGTATCGATCAAGCCAAGGGCAACATCGGCATTGAGAGACAAGCTGCAGGATCCCAGATGAGCCTCCCCGTGCCTCTGGTTTGGCTTTTTTTTTGTTTGGTTGGCTGGTTTTTCCCTTTTACTGTTATCATCATCTTTAAGCTAAGACACAAATGGAAAAATATTTCTTGCAAGCTACAGTCCCTTTGGTTCAACCACCTATGCTACAGACCCTTTGGGAGCATAAAACTGAAAATGACCTTCCCAAATAGATCTCTGTCTCAGTGGAGAGAGGTGAACTGCATAACTGGTTTCCTGAGAGTATTCTCACAAGAACACAAGTTAAGGTAATGTCAACAAAGGCAACGACAGGAGAATTAGCCAGAATTTAGTGTTGGGGAAGAGCAGTCAGAGAGAAACCAGGTAGGAGAAGGAGGCCTGGGCAAAGCAAGGTGGGTGGGCTGGCAGGGCAGAGCTGCAGCTCACACTGCAGACTATCAGGCAGTGCAGGAGCCCAACAGTGGGGGGCAGCAGGCAGCCAGGAGCAGCCCCTCACATGTCACTTCTCTGAAAATGCTCCTGGCCTAATGGGCAATTGTAGGAAGCGGGGCAGGTAGGGCTGGCAGCACACAATGAATTACAAAATTCTTAAAGCACTATTTTTACTTTGAATTACAAAATTCTTAAAGCACTATTTTTACTTTGCCTTTGAGATGATCTGAACTAGAACTGCTTACACCTACTCAGTGACCAAACAACCTGTACTGCATAAATAACAGCATTGCTGTGCTTCACGTTATTTTACACCTGATGCCATCTGGTATTTTGTTGGTTCCCATAAGCAACCATTAAACCTGTAACTCACACATCTCCCACCCAGCTGCTTCCCACCTCCACCATACATGAAGACACTACAACTAACAATATCCCCCACACACACAAATTAGGCAAGCAAAATATCTTAAGGAACACATGCACCTCTCTTCTGGTCCTGCACACACTGGAAGAGAGTGTTGCTGACTCCTGTCATCCAGGGTGCTCTCGTCAAAAAAACTCAGAGCCAACACTATGAAATGTTGAATGCTATGAAATTAAACATATTTTTTTAATAATATGACAGCCAGGAAGCTGGAGATTATTCTAAAGAGGCCAAATTTAAGTTGAAAGGGCTTCTATCTCATTTTTGATATTCCAGGAGTTGAATTTTGCCAGATTCACCATTCTGCACAGTCACAAGATAGCAAAAAGAGTACTCACTGTCAACACCTGATCTCTCAGTCCCTCTAACAGTAAAAGCACATGCAGGAAAATTTGAAGGATAGCAGATGAGACATTTCAACTTAGCTCAAATCCATTTTAATATTTGAGCATGTGCCCCACATTCATTTTGCAATGGGAAATTAAACAGGAAGAGTAATTGGAAAGCAGAATATAACATTCCTTGGTCTCTGGCCTTTTATGGAAGCTTTCATATTTGTCCTGTTGTGGTGACTCAGAACTGCTGAGCAAAATAATCTGTGTTTGTTTCAACAGCTGCAGCTGCATCTTCGCAATTTTATTGCCATTTTATAGAGCAATGGCTCTCAAACATTTCCCCTTTCTCTGTATTAGAATATGCACCCTGCCCCCTTCTCCAATTCAAAAAATTCGTATCCTGTTTTGCTCCAACTGGAAGTGTATTCTGTGTTGGTGTCAGAGGTGAAAAGGCAGAGAGGGACTGAGTGGGGCAGGGAAGCAGCTCAAAGGAGATGGGACAGGGATGGGAAAGAACCACAAGTTCTCATTCTGAGCCTCACTGGCACTTATTCCCTTGACTCCATCTGAGCCTGAACCTCCACTAAAAACGTCTGTTTTACTCCTGCAACCCGGGAGAAATTCCTGGCTGTGCCCGCCCAGTTCATTGAACCATCATGACTCCAACTGGGGATCATTGGTGTAACCTACACACACGGCCTAATTAGAAACCACACCCAGGCCAGTTACATCCCCAAATTCAAAATGGTTGGAGACTGGGATAACATTGTGGAAATCGTACGTGCTTGCCCTCTCTCTATTCAATTTCCTAGGTAGCTCTACTTCTGGCCACAGTCAGAAAAGATGATGTTGGGCTGGGTGAGCTTCTGTGGTCTGACTCAGTGCAAGCATTTTATGTTAACCCCACTTTTTGGAAAGCTAATGTAGCACTGGAATGAATGGACTCAATTTGTTCTTTAGCAGTAAGAATAATGACAAGGGGGGGGGAAAAAACCCAAAAACAAACCCTAGAAAACCCCAAAACTTTAGATCATACATCATCTTAGAATAACCGAGTGATTTATCTAAGTCCAAAAGTATGATGTCCAAACTCGACAAAAAAAATGAGATTATATAACATGGAAGTGAATGTTGTGCAATTGAATTCTACTTTTTCTTTCTAAACACCACAGAACGGTATGTCAAAACCCACAAGCAAGTCAAATGCAATCTGAAGGCAGAACCAAGCAGCTGGGTCAAGGAGTTCAAGGTAGGCAAAAGACAGCTATCACTAATTCTTTTTGTAATAGATATGAAAAATAGTTTCCATATTTAAACCTACAAGATGCTGATGACTCAAAAGTTTTATAAAGCAATTACAGCAAAACTTAACTGATTTCATTAATGGCGTATGTTGATATAATAACTAACAGTTTCCTTATACTGGAGTTACAAAAGAACATTGCTACTTCCTAAATCAGTCATTATAGGCGTTCACTTTAAGTGAGCAAACAGGAAAAAAGCTGCAAAAAGGACTTCCTCCTAGGATTTCTACATCACTTCAGTTTGGTGTTACTCATATAGCTGAAGTCTTTCCCTGCAGAGAAACATGGCCACGAAACTACCATCTCTGAAGGAACTTGAGAACTGGACAACTTCTCAAGTTGCAGATCTCCTAAAACAGGTATTGAATGTATGTGTAACATTTCAGGCAGTTCAGTCTATATTCAGCTAGCAGAATCTCTTACTAGATTGATATATCAGATATATCATCCTAAATCTAGCACAAATATTTATTAGTACTGAAAGCAGATTAGTCACCAATTGTCACCTCCAAGAACTTACTAATACTAGAGTTTTTTGATACTCTCCTGTTTTCTATAGAAATCTCATTCACAGTAGAAGGTGCTAGCTAAGATCTCCTACATGACAAATCATATTATGAAATGTTTGCTCAGAGATATTTCTTAAAAGAGAAAAGGTATTTCATGCCCCAGTTTATTTCCTGATGGGGAGAAATAACCATTTCACAGAAAATAGGTCTAGGTTTTGTGTTTGCATAGCACTTTAAAGTTTACTGCTTGTCAATAAGAATCTAATGTTCATCTTTTCTTCTCAATGCATATATACCCACAGCAGTTGTCAAATGTTACTTAGGTTTAAGTTACTTAAGCTTTTTGGAGTTTTTTTGAATCATTCCTTTATTGGCTTGTACATTTCCAAGTCCTACAATGTCCTTTCTAGTAAGTGTAAAATAATCTGAATTGCACAAAGTATTCCAAGCTCATTTTCAGACATCTTTCAATACTTTAATAATCTCCTCCGAGACATATATCCTCCATGATGTACCTTTTTTTTGATATCATGTTTTCCTTATAACTTACTGATTATTATGATTCAAGTTTTAGACTTCTACCTGTGACTTATAAAGTCCATTCACTGCAATGGGATATGTAGTCTCATTTTAGATTTGCATTTTATTTGGTTTAATGTAAGTTTCTCTATATAATTTTCTGTCTTGTGTTTATCCTAATTCTAACTGTAGAAGCACCAATCTTTTGCACTACCTTCTTTACACCAACAGTGAGAATTTATTGTCATTAAGGTCTCTCATCATTTTCAGCTGAAGCAGCACACTCTCTTTATAAAGGATAATAATAGTGCCATGAAGTCCTTCTACAGGAGTTTCATTTGCAGCCATACAAAAAGTAGCCATGCAAAGTTTGAG
The DNA here is from genome assembly GCA_013400415.1 of Scytalopus superciliaris. Classification (NCBI taxonomy): domain Eukaryota; kingdom Metazoa; phylum Chordata; class Aves; order Passeriformes; family Rhinocryptidae; genus Scytalopus; species Scytalopus superciliaris. Next base: position 885,179 of record VXBX01009921.1, read on the forward strand.
ATGTTCATTTTGTATTATTATTTTTCCATTCTACCTGAGTATAAGTACATGTGCTCATTCATGTACAACTTTAAAAAAAAAATAATCCAACACAACAAAACCACAATTTCCTAATGGAGATGTGTCACAGGTGGAAGATTGTCCCCACGCTGGGAAAGCTAACCTGTTCCACAGAATTAATTCATGCCATAATGATAACATACTAGCTAAACTGTGAACTTATTACTGTGAACAGCTACCCAGAGGATTAATTAGCTCAAAGCGTCTCAGCTTAAAGGAAATCAGACTAATTTATAGAAGTTATAATGGTTCTAAAGTATTGCAGTTCTATGGCACAATACAAGGCAGAAAGTTAATAACAATTGTTCAACAACCCAGAGACTTTCAGGGAAATTTCAGCATGCCATAGCTACTAGCTTCATACTTGTTAAGAGAGAATCTTCCAGATTTATATAAAGCTATTAATGCCTATGCTTACACTCCCATCACTGATTAAAGCAGCCAAGTAATCCAATTACTACAGTATAACCCACATTCTACACTGGCAGCAGCAGCAGCCACTTGTCTGTGGCCACCATGTACAGAGCTGTCAGGTCCCACAGCCAGCACTCCAGAGAGCCTCAGCACCAGGGACTACCACCATGTCCATAGTCAAACAACACTGGGGGCTGTGCTGGATCTCCCCACCCTGAAACTGGCCATACATGAATAGAATAATGTTAAGGTTACACAAACAAGTACTCAAATGTGCCAGAACTGGGATTACCTCTATAACCTGAATATCTCACCTTTTACATGCACATCACAATAGCCTGTAACTGCTTCTTCACATATTATGTTTTCCATTCACAGAATGGCAGAAAACCCAGTAGGTTTATGCACTACTCTTGGCCATTACAGAAATTGTAAGGTCCACAAGGCCAGGGCTTGGTGAAAAGGAGAGTGAATGAATACATAGTAATGTTGATTTAATCCTGTCTTGAAATATCAGATCCTGTCCCAGTTCAATATTTTTACCCAAAGACAGTCAAGTCACCCAGAAAAAACATAATATTGCCCAAGGGTTTGACCTGTGGCAGTGAGAGGTGAGAACTGCAACCACAGAAGGTTGTTCAGAAGGTAAAAATGGCAAAATATTTAATGTACAAATACATCTCATAGATCTAAACAGTTGTAGTTAGGCATCCAAAACCACCAGATACTGTATGAGGGGTTTTGTTCCCTTATGCACCTCAACTTTCCTTACTAAAGGAGTTTTCATCTCACAGATTGGTCTCAGCAGTTACTAATGTTTCTGAAGCACTTAGAAATTGTTGCTGTCATAATGCATATGTAAAATGGATATGTACACATGTACAGGGCAACTTTAGCATTTTCTTAACAAGTCTTATATACATATTTGTGTGTCATAAGTACAGAATTTAATAACTAGCCATTCTGCAAAGTGTTTCCAGCCTCATGAAAAGCATTTGGTATAAAATCAATAACTTCACTACTAAAAAAATAATTAATCATATTGATTTTGCTTTTTTCCTCATAAATAAGTGAAGATAGTAATGGAAACCTGTTAGCCATATGGATGTACTTCCCTGTTATCTTGTATCTGTGCTATAATTGCAACAACCCTGAGATATTCCATATTGCATTGTCAGAGACTAGCCTCCATTTGCTATGTAGTCTGGTCTTCTCAGTACTGATCTTGACATATTTGTGAGAAAAGTTAGCGTATTCGTAACACAATTAAAGATTCTATGGCCATCACTAAACACCAGTAGCAAGACCGGCAAAAGCCACACACGGAAAGTGTGCATAGCCTTAATTGTCTGTACCAATATCAGTGCAACTCTTGCCACATTAACACCATCCACAACCACCCATTGGTCCAACACCCACAGCAACCCTCTCCATGAATTGGGATCTATTCTGTATTGCAAATAAGCAGCACTCTCCCAATCATAGCATAAAATATTATAAATTCAAGCATGTCAGCTAGTAAGCCAAAAAGCAGTCTGACTATACATCTAAATGTGAAATTTCCATATCAAAAAGTAGATAAAATACACTTTCAATGTTTAAGCATGATCAGTTTTAAGTAGTCCAGTAATAATTATCTTGGAAAAGTCACATAAATATGTCTATGAGAAGAATTTATTTCCACTAATATTTCTCTGTTAGTGTCAGAGTTGGTCATTACCACTACAGACATTTATGGCTAAGCATTATAAATACTAAAACTCATTTCAAGAGTGCTACATTCATAAATTAAGGGGGTTTGCCACTTTCCATGCACAACAGTGTAATTTCTTTGAAAAGCCAGACTAAACCACCTAACACACAGTGAGATTTTCAGGACATCTTCAGGCCTGCTCCATGGGTTTTAATAAAGGAAATTTGATATGTCCACTTTTCTTCCCAAATTATTATTTAGTAGTAGTGCTACTTTGAGAAGTAATATTTTTGGACATTCCTGTTTCATTTAAATTCATAGTCAGCACGAACTTTCTTAAAAAGCACCACCACCACAACCACGTTACAGAAAAGAAATCCTGTTTCTGAACCTGAATCCTTTCCAGCACTGCCCATCACCATGGTAAATGCAAGACACACATAGTCCAAATACCTGGTGCTGAAGCCAAGCAGCCACCAGTACATGCAAAGGTTGGCAAACAGGCCTGTGGGATGATGGCATGGCTACTGATGAACTTTTGCCTCAAAATATCTTTTAACCTGTTTCTAATCCTGGCCCCCTCTTCTCCCGTAGCAATTGAAGTTCCACAGTTTATTTCTGCTGGGCTCCTTGCTCCTTTTATATTAATGTGATGCTTCATAATTTCATCTCATCTACTCCATTCAAGATTTTGTTGGCCTTTATCCCCTGTAATTTTTTTTCATAAGAATGAGGTAACATCATGTCTTATCTTCTCATGTGAAAGTCTCTGCCAAGGATTTATAGTTACTCTGTCCAACATTCTTTTTCTAATTATCCTTGTCAAGTAGTCTAACTATTTCCACAACCTTGACTATTTGAGTATGGAAACATTAATTAGTTTGTTTACAATTAGTTTGTCAAACTTCATACTACTGATATAATTCTTTTTCTCACCTCAGTTTGGAATGCCTGAAGCTGCTGTGGTTATAGAAAAACTGCACATGAATGGATCTCATTTCTTGGTAAGCAAATATTGCATAAGAGCTATCATTAAACCATATTTCAACATGAGGATTGTATTCCTTACACTGCCAGGAAATAATCTGAATTTTTTCTTCTTTATACACATCTGATCAATTGCTCTGGTTTTGCATTTTAGTGGGTTGATTTACACCTCTGGCTCAAGGAATCCCCCTACACTAAAGAAATCCCAGCCAGTTCTTTCCCTGCCCCAGATAAAGGGCAGATATGCAGTATCAGCCACTAGCACAGAGGTGTGGCAGCAAATGTCTCGTGAGATATGACTTAGAGGGGTTGGTGGGTTTTTTAACCATATACATGTTTTAAAGCCATTGTTTATGTAAAAGCTTTTTCATAAAACTTGCATGATTAAGAACATTTACCAGTACAGAATTCTACATAAATTTTACAATGAAAGTTTGGAGATATCAGAAAAAATGTCTGAAAAAATCTGATAACTTCCTTTCTTGACCTTTTCAGAATTTTTTGCATAAGTGTGTTTAATTGATTGCAACCAATTAGAAGACAGGAATAGAATAACTCCTTGAACTACAGCAATACCACTACCACTAATTCCATGTGTGTAGCTGTTGAAGCAAAAGTTTTAAAGGCAAAATTATTATTATGGTGTATATATGCACTGCAGAGATACTATGTTTGCTTGGCAATTCAATGCCCAACAAAACTCTTTCCTGGGTGCATCAGGAGTTTTACCTGCTGTTTATGCTAATAAGGGCTTCAGTCCTGGAAGTGATTCATTAAACCACAGGTGCAGGCATGGCCACAGAGTAAATCTGGGTTTACTGACAATTCATACTAGCATGGTAGAGCTAACAAAGCTGTCAAATACATATTGATTTCTAGCCTGTTCATCCATTATAAATTGAATCACTAAACGTGCTGTAGTCTCCATTGCTGGATGAGAGGCAGTGAAGTTAAAGGTAAGGGTGATTGTGTTGGTTTGTTGTGCCTGCTGCAAAAAGAAGCTGTACCACAGCAGTGCACAAGGATCTGAGAAGTAATTTCAGATATTAGTAGTAAACTATTCAAAACACAAGTGGAAAAAGCAAGGAGACCAACGGATGACCTTTGGTGACAGTCTGCAATACCAAAACCAGTATGATTAAAAATGAAAGCATTTTCTAGTATGTTCTCCAAACTATGTAGTCTCTTCAACATGTCTTTAAAGACTATTTTGCACTGCAGAAAACGTGACATTATATATGTGACACAATGTGCAGCATCCATTTTTTGTGTCATTATAGAGAAAATGAGACAGGTCTCACTGTCAGAAGCCTTACTACAAATTTCATATGTTATTTAATTGAATTTTTCAGTAGCATTGTCAACATGAAAAATCTGTATGCTTGAAAGAGAATTATTTATGACAGTACTAAAAAAATTATTCAAGAACCTATATTTTGCTATCATTAACAGCATCATTGGAGTAACTGTAAGATGCTATTCTCCTATGTACAAGTTAATATGTATGTATGTGATATGTACATTAACTTGTAAGTAATTAAATCAACAGCAGATTTTTTATTTCACGCTTCTAGTCAAATACACAAGAAATCTATATTACACCAGGAATGAAATGTTCCTTCTCTGTTACAAGGTGTGATTTAGAAAGCACACCCTTACACACCCTTAGTAGATCCACCTCAATATATGATGGAATAACCAGATGGCTAAGGTACACCTTTCCACTCAGAAAAATCTGAGTTTCTGTCTACATCACTAACAGTGTGGTTCCCTGACTGGATTTACTGGCTTATGTAGAGGTGTTCAGAGCTCCAAAATGCAAAAAACCCTCATGCTGTTATTTTGTCTATTTATTGCCGTGTGCAAGAACCTGAGGTTTTGCACTTCAGTTTACCATTCAGTTATCAGAGGTACATGATTTGCTTCTGCTGCTGCCTGCAAAGTCTGAACAGAAGCTCGGTGTCACCTTCAGACACTGAGCTCAGAGTCACTACAGAAAAGCTTGCTATCACTAGACAGCAGTGAACAAAAAACCAAACCAAACAAACCCCCAAAAAACCACACAAAACAAAACCAAATACTCACAAAACAAAACATTTGAGCAAGCCTGATGCCATCTACGAAATAAGGGTGGCAGATTTGCCATCACATAATTTTTAAAAAGCAAATACAAGATTGCCACTATCTACATGTGAGTATAGACACTGTGCACACATGCATATATCTTGATACATGTGCAGTGGTTCTACATGTCTACCCAATATTAGATGATTATTTAGACACAGATCTGTTAGCAATCATTGGACAGAAAATTCCTTCTAGCCTGATAAAGAAGTAAGCAACTCTGTGCTATCTGCTGAGAGATTACAGTGAAATTTCCCCCACCATGCATTCAGAGAGGCACAAGTTACTCTTTTACCTTTCCATGGGCTGAAAACTGTCTGCCATCATGGGGATTGCTGCAGAAGGCACGTCTGAGTGCCTGTGGAAGGCTGGGAGGACAGCCCATGAGGAGCCATCCTGATGGCTATCAGCAGCCCTTCACAGTTCTCAGACAAGCCCTTCTTCTCCCTGTAATACTCCTCCAGTCCAAAACCCCTGCTATGGAACTAACACCTTAAGCACATGCAGCACAGGTATTTTGTACCAGTGAGATATGCCAAAATCCAGATGCAGTGCCCCTTGGGGCAGGTGACATGCTGGCCCACTGGGGCACACCACTGGAAGGACCCTTTCCTGGAAATAAACACATGCAGCTTGCACACTGCACTTTATCTTGGGATATAAACACCCATTAGATGTGCCTCTGCTTCCTGTTGGTTTCAGTGAGGACACTGATCTTTTTAATTTTTCTATAGAGGAATGTTGTCAGATGTTGGGAAAATGCTGCAGAAAATAATGATCCTAAAGCCTACCACTGAACTAACGAAAAACTTCGTACAGGGCCATCCTGCACATGTCCTTCATGCCAAATGCAAATGACATTTTATTTGAATCAGACAAATTATCAATACTAAAGTCTTTTTGAAATTTAAAGTGTTCAAAGTCAAGTCATGCAGATATTATAGACACAAAATCTGTGATAAGTTAGCCACAACACCTTAAATCGATTTGACTGCTTTCAGAATAGAAATAATCAACATTTATACGGTCATTTCTTTGAATATTTCTCGTCTTTGAGTGGCTAAAAGACAATCACTTTTATGGTAATACTATATTCTGTTTTTTAAACATACTGTGTATCAAAGTGAACTTTTATAGGAAACTAAATTACATGCATTTTATAAAAATTTAGAAGTAATAGCTCTTCCTTTACACTTCTGTAGAATCTAAAAACACAAAAGGGTGGTATATGAGATCTGAAGTCTACCATGCAGTTTCATTTTTCATCAATAATACCATACTTCTGATAGTTACTCAATATGCAGGTCACATCTGAGTGATGCTAATCTAGTCTTAATGTGCAAATCAGCATTTAGCCACAGCTGCATTGCACACAGCATATTATATTCTCTCTCGCCTTTTAATGTCTGAACTTGCTACACTGTACTCTTGCTTTTCAGTTCCCTCTAAGAGTAGGTTGCTTGTTTGATGTGGGCTTTTTTTCAAATTCTGTTTTGAATTCCCAGTGACAGGTTGAAAAAGATAAAAAAAATAGTGAAGTCTTACTTGAATTTCAGAACTGAAAAAAGGTAGATTTTCTTATTGCATTTGTATATAGAAATTTACTAAAAGAAATCTCAAAAATAGCAAAATGGTCAGACATTGATTCTAAATATCTTTAATGTATTTCTCCTCTTTCTTACTATTTCAAAATGTGTTTTGAATTGCATGGCTGGAATAAGAATGCCTTGGAGAAAACCAGATTCATGTGATCCACCAGTACTCTGTGGGGGATTTTTGAATAATATTTAGAGAACAGAACTTGTGTCTTCCCGTGGGAGATTCCTGACTCCCTGCCAGGGCAGAACACTGCCAGAGCTTGCCAGGTTCAACTCACCGAGCCTGTCCTTTGACATTCATTTCTGTCAGCATTGCTACTGAGAAAAAGCAACTATTGTCTCACTTGGGTGCTCCCTTCCATCCCTGCAATGCAGAAGCAGCAGACAGGAAAGGACAGGAACCACATCTGTTTTCTCCAGTGACCACAGCAACTAAACACGCTACACCTAGAGCTCTTGTGTTGCTATTTCCAAGCTGCAGAGTTCCACACCACTTTCCCCACATTTCAGCTAAATGAGTTTTTCCCAATGCTGAGACTGCTAATTTCACTGCATTGGGTAGGGGAGTAAGTGGAAGGACAGATTAAAATTGTTTTGAGCTACTTGGATATTTATTAGGAAAAAAGTTAACCAACATGAAGTTCTGTTCAACTTGATCTGACATCCATCTCTGTACACTTAGCATTACAAATAAAATTTGGATCATGAATGCCTTGAGTTTCCAGGACGGGGAGGGGGAAAGGAGAGGAATCTTTTCTAGGCCTTACATAAACAACAGAAATTAGAGACTTACTAAGCATGGCTATAACCTAATTCTTCTGGGAAAGGGCCAAATAACCCCTGAAGTGTTTTACTTGGGTATCAAGCGAGCTTAGAAATCCTACATATAGGGAAGGTCAGAGAAATATGGTGCAAGTTGCAGGTACTGTTGAGTCACACTCTGGCTTGCTATTGACAGCTTAATGCCACAAATGCATAGACAGGGTTTAATAATATACTGCTTATATCAGAAAGCCCTAAAGTAAGCTTTTTACAATCACACAAAACCTTAATATTAATGTTTTGGGGTACCCAAGTATTTTGTGTGATTGGAAGTGATGTCGGCATTGTTCGTCTTGCCTTTTGCAAGCATAGAAGGTCATCATAGAAAAAAAGAACCGTTCACCACAGAAAACTGATGTTACAAAAATACACATTTTCAGCTGCAAAGTATTATTAGGCCATGTAACTGCATTAATTTATTTGCATTTTTGTACAATTTCTATTCCTCTGACATTGCTTTCTCCTATTCACATTTGCCTCCCACACCCCCACCCCCTGCCTTTCCCCAATGTACTTTTTAAGGACTGAGCCCCTCTTTGCCCCCTCCCCTTTTACACCTCCTTGCCTTAGGTGCCTCCCAACATCTAGTGCTTTGTTTCTATTCCTTTTTTCAGCCAGAGTCCCCCTTCCCTTTGCTCCTTAATTAGGTTCTCTTGGTCATGGACAGGAATTGCTCCTGCTGATATTTCTCACGGATTTGCAATCCTACAGGCTTCCCTCATTTCCATTCTTCTCAGATGTAGAGATTTCCCATCAGAAGCAGCAGAGGTGGCTCAGATATAAAAAGTATTTTTTTCCAGACACACCTTAATTTCCAGGTATTTCTACAGATTTTGGGTTCATTTTCCAAATGAAGAGCTTGGATAATGGCAGGAACTGGGCACCTTAAGAGCTCGATCTCTTTTGTGCGAAGACAAGTGATCTCAGCACTTATCCCTATAGCGAGCGCTCTGCACACTTTGAAAACACCCTTAAAATAAAGCTGTTTGAAAATGAAAGTTTTTCAAGGCAGGCAGAAACCAAAAATAGTTTCTCCTCCAGAGAGATGGATGCAAAGCATTAAAACAGAAGTCAGAAAATGGAACAAAGAGCTGAGAGGTGCAAGCTTTGCCCCCGAGCAGTTCTTGGGGTGCAATGCAGTGGAGGGCTGAGCAAAGGGACAGGTAATAACACCAGCTCCCCAGGTCACCCTCAACATCATCTGCTGCCAAGTACAGAAGGCTTTGGTTCTGTTTCTTACCATTTCTAACCAAAGAGGAAATTGTTTCAGAAAGCAGAAGCATAGCTACTGATAGTCATTTCAAGAATAGGAAAATGATAAGAACATACCTTAGAAAGGAGGCAAATGTTATTTAGCATATAAAATAACTAGAAGCGAAGAGTGACCTTAAAGACACCAGGGCTAAAAGTGAGATATTTTACAGCTTAGCACCTCTGCTGCTTATCAATCATCTTCAATTAAATAGTAAGGTACAACGGCATTACATATTCATGTATCATCAACAAAGCATAAGGCAACTGTAAAGCAAAGGGAAAATTTGCATGTTTATCCTTATTCTTCAAAAAGCTCACAAAAGATATCTATGAAGACAGGTTACTGAATGTAGATATAAATTCTGAAATCTAGGGCACTATGAAGTTATGCATCATTATCTGGCGCACAAGAACACAAGTAATTTTAACTATTAATTAGTTAAAACTACATGAGTAAAGAAAACACTCAGAAGAAACTATTAGACTAAGATACAAAGTCAAACATCATTATCACCAGGTTGCCATAAATGTCGGCTTAGAAACTGAATTTTAACCAATCATTTTGAACTATTTTCCTGCCAAGCATTTTCAAATACCTCAAAATTTAAATAAATATCTCAAAATTTAATAAAACTGTTTAATGTCATAATCTAGCAATGTAATCCTGCAGCCAGAAATCCAGAGCCAGCGAAAAAGCACTTATTGCAGGAGTGGTCCCTTAACATTTTCTGTGACGAAAGTGCACGTCTATTCATATTGCAAATCCTCCTGCCAGAAACTATTTGAATATATATTTTTTTGTTTTATGCAGTAGCTGTGAATGATGGGAAGTGCTTGCCTGCTTTCCAGTCTTTAAGCTCCAGCACACAACAATCCAGTCAAATTCTAAATGTCATGTTAGTCATAATTACATTAAATATGGATTAAAGGAATCTCTTTTGACACAGAATTCTTTGTTCTTAAAGTTTACTGGTAGTTTTAAATGTTATTATGTTTTGTGCACCTTTCAAGTTCAAGGAAATGAAAAAATATGAGAAGTTGTGGAAAATTTTAAACCATTGTGTCATAGTTTCTTCCTAACATGGACTTTGTAAGCTCTTAGCTGAAAAGTAGAAAAACTCTAGTCTCAAGCTTTGTAATTTTTAATTTCCTCCTGTTTCTGCTTTGTTCAAATATCCTGTTTATATAAGTGCACCCCCTCTTTTGAGACAATTTGTGATTTGAAGAATCTTCATTTTGGTTGCTTTTGTACTCTTTTCTTGCTGAAAAATCAGAAGCTTTTAAAATGCATGTAAGTTGCAACTTCACACTAATCCCCAAAATAATTAGTAATGTTTAAAATCTAGCCAGAAACTATAATCACTCTCCCATTGTTAAATACCAGATGCTAACCATTTCAGAAATCTTCTAGCATCCCTAATCAGAATTCTTTTCCTTCAGCTTTCACATTATCTGTTTCCAATACAAAGGTATAAACTCCTAATTCTCCACTCTTTATTTCATCCTTAAAGACGCAGGTGAAAGTGGGAAACTAAAATGACGAATACATTCTAGTATTGTTTATTTCCTGCACAAGATTGATATTACAAAAAAAAAAAAAAAANTCAGCAGCATATTGTAAGTCTCTCAAGGATTATTTAATGAAGTAATTATAAGTTTCACTGAGCAAGTCCTACCGGCAGTCTGTGAAATATCTCAGAGAAGACAGCAGGTTTTCTCTTCTCCCAACACATACTTATTAACATTGTTTTTATAGATATATATAAACATATATAAGGGTGGACCAAGTTTGTGATTACGTAGTGTGGTGGCTGCAACTCCAGCAATGCAAAGCTACCAAATTGGACAATTACAGACAGCTTTGTGTGTCCCTGAATGCCACTGCAGGCACTCAGCAGTTGGAAAGCATTAGCCAACTGGGGCTGCATCGGAGAAAGTTACACTTCATGCTTTTGTATTGACGGAGAACTACACTGGGACAGTCAGTGAGAGCTTCCCAGAGATACAGATTTAGACAAGGTCACAGTTATAGGATGGGTACTGTATCTTCCTGGCAGAGTGGAAGAAAATAAAGCTCAGGAACAGAGGTTTTGCAGGAGCACTTGGCTTTACCAAAGATAATGCACTCACATGGATTTAATTGTCTTGTTGGTGAGAGGGACCACAGAGCTCTTAACCTGAAAGATATTTCTGAAGGTTTCTGGGAAAATATGTTTTTCAGCAGAAAAGACTAAAGCCAGCTGAATATTATCAACTCTCATGAGAAACCATGAGCAAGGTTAAAAAAAATCAATGTAGCAGAGTTTTTCCAAGAAAGGGATAACTCTTAGGACTTGGTTGGTTTGGAAAGGTGAATACATACAATTCCACTGAACACATGAAAATCCTGCAAGAATCAGACAGTACAGCAGGGAGAAAGGGCTCCTCAGGAATAGGCTGGGGAGACTCTGAAGTTTTAAGTTGTTTATTTCTCCTGGGTTCAGAAAGGAAGAACTTCATCACTTTCTATGTAAAAACAGGATTGCTTTAAACATAGCTGGCTTTGGGTCCATACAGAGGGAACCTGGAAAGGCCTCAAATATTAATGTGCTACTTGAGGCAGCGGGTGATCATAGTGCCAAAATGAGCTAAGTTTCCAAGGAGATACATTTCCAGCTGCTGTTCTTAATCAATCAAAGATCTAACTGGAGTCCTAATTGGAAAAATGAAAGACAGCTAGAAATAATTATTTAAAAAAATTAAAGCAACTTTAATTTCAGGGGGAAAAGCATAGAAAGGAGTTGAGACAACTTCTAAACCTCTCTGGATATGGCTACTACAAAGCTACTAAATGTAAAGTGACATGGAATAAAGCAAAACAAGTACACTGTTACTCCCAACAGAAGATCCACAGGGGTGTTATATGTGAGGAGGATGATTATGCCAGGACAGTTCAGCTGGTAAATTTTTCATGTAGACATGCTTGTAGCTTAAGAACTCAATATAACCCACAATAGCCTGAGCACATTTTGCTAATGCTGACTGAGCTGTTATGGCTGTATTAAAAGGCTTAGCACATCTAAAATGAAAATCCATGAAGTCTGCAATGCAAATTTATAGACGTTAGAAACACTGAGGCAGAAAGACCAAGTCACCAAGTGTCAGGGGGTTTCCCTTAGCAAAATGAAGCCATCCTGTTTTCTTTTACAGGATGACATCTGCTCTGAATAAGAAAAAGGTAAACAAAGAAGGAACAGCAAACCTATAGATTGCTACAAAGGCAGTGACTGCTAAATTTCAGTGTAATATTGTCTTTAATTTAAAATGATCAGCAGATGGCTTGCACAACCTGTCAGTTATCAGCATACTGCTAAAAGCAACCAAAGCTTCCAGTCATTCCTAGCATGGCTCAGAGGACACTATTAAATATTTATCAATCTTTCCATATCTAAAAACTCATGGAATTTACTGACATTAAAAAAATAAAAACAAAACATACTAATGCAGTTGCAGAGATCTTTCATTAATGAGTTTTCTCAGTGCCAATTCTGTACATGAGCACAGACTACCATTAGGGAATCTGGCTCGAAGTTTGGGTTGAATTGCTGGGAAACCACATCACACACTGGTGCTCAGGAAGAGGCATGCTGGAAAGAATTTAGAATTCCCAGTGGTCCTACAAAAGCAGTGCTTAGAAGAATAAGAATTTCAATCATTTCATGTATTTTAGACCTCTGGAATACTAAAGAGTAAAATCTATCCAAAATGCACATTGGTGTGGCAAATGCAGAAACACAGCTTCTATTTGCAGGGTACTTGGTTTCCTGTAGGGACTATTACCTGCAGCATTTGACTTTGCATTGGTAGACAAATAGGTAAAAAATGCCTATGAAAGATATTTTAAATTGTTTATTAAAATTCTTGAGACCTGCTGTAGAATGTTCTTGTTTCTTTGCTTTTCTGTTTACTTCCTCCACTGTTCCTGTGTAGCTTTTTCACTTATCGGTTTAACTGTTTTGCCCCATGCTACTTGAATACAATTTACACTTTTAAAACATGTTGTTGTCTGCATTCATTGCAACATAGTACTTGAAAACCAGAAGATTGACAACTAGGAAAACTTTGCAAATGCCCAGGGTTGATTTGTCATGGTACGACCCTGATAGAGTAAAAACTTGATTTCCCATTAAAATTACTTCAATATCCCAGTAAACTAGAATAACATCTGACTAGCATAATACAAGTAGGCAGGTTGCTTAACTATCTGAATATAGGGTGAGATACAAACAAATGGAACAAGCTGTACAATTTTTTGGTTAAAAAAATAAACAGATGTTAGGTTACAATTGTATATTATTTACTTCTAACTGATGATCTATTTCATTCACTTGGAACTACTCAAGGCAAATGTTAACATTTGCCCTTAATCCCTAGTTTCCTGTGAAGGGGGAAATGGAATGCTTCATTTGTGCATTAGATTGTCTGGGTCCTGTAGTATATAAAAATCAGATTAGATAAATGTCTATATGTGCCAGCATTGCATTGGCAAGTGAAGGAGACTTTTCACTGGGAAAAACAAACCAACCAACCTCAAAAACTCAATCTCTTACCTGAATGTTTTTTATTCGGGTGGTTTCAGAGTACCTGAAATGCATCTGTACAAACACAGCACTGAATTTTAAACAAGCAGTAAGGGGAAAAAAGCAAATAAATACTGTGAGAATGAGGGTATCGCCCCCAAAGCCTGAGGTTGTATTTGGTCATATATACACTTTCCAAACAGGAAGTCCTCTACTGACAACATTTCAGTCTTTTTCAGAACTGCACCATGCATTATTTATGGTATTATCATTTCTTCCTTTTCCCTGTCCAATTAAGTATTCTTGAACTTTACAGTGCAGTGCTACGTTTTCTGTTGGGTCTTGAAGGATTTTTGTGACTGTGCTCATGAATAAATTCAGGAATATAAGAAACTGAGGAACTCAACAATTAGGTCATAGGAGTTTTTTTTAATACTTTCCTATGTTTTTTATCATAACACACAAACCACCACATTGGTTCCAAATGGGAGAAATATCCGTTTTGGCAGGACAGATAAAATTGGTATAACCTGACATTTGCAGACAATACCTGGATTTTCACAACATAACATGAGGTATGGTTGCAAGGTCAAGAGTTTCTTGAGTATGATTTGCCTTTGTTGAGCTTCAGCTGGAAGTAACGCCTATTCATGAATTTTAATCAGCTAATGCTAAATAGAGCCACTTTTGTCATGTTAAACAGTACCCAGATTCACAGACACTCTGCATAAGTTTGGTTATCGGTCAGAAGGCCACCAGCTATCCCAACATCCATCATCTGAACATGTGCAGTGCTCACGTACGCATCTGAATGAGCAGCAAATTCACTCTCTCACACAGAAAATAGTGGGAAGCAGTAGTCATTTTACAAACATTTACAACATTTACAAACATTTTACAATGGGAAATGCCAAGGTCTTTTACTCAGCAGGTAGTACAATAGAAGAAAAAATATCTTTTGTTTTTCCTTCTTTAAGTATTCTAGAAGACATATGGTCATACTATGCAGGTGTATTTTATGGCTGGGCAATTACAGTCAGATGTAAAATGCAGTGGAAAGTACAAAATAAAAAATACCATTTACTTTTATAACAATGTTTTATTTTTCTGATGTAGAAATACAACACTTCTGTTTAGGTTTATGTAGGAGGTGTACACTATTGTGGATTATTTCATTAATGTGTAAGGAGAAGTTTCTAAATGGATTCTATTTTCTAATTCTGCATGTTTGAAGTTTAAAACATGTCCTTAACTTGCCCCAATACTGAGAAAAATTAGTGAAGGTAAAACATAGATTCAGCAACAACACCCATCCTGTGGCCATCTTAAATTATTAAAGAGATACTTTTTTTTTTTACACTTTTATTGCACCAGAAATAACTACAAATAGTTGCCTGCTATAATTGAAGTGATATGGTTATTGCTAGCAGCTTTAGTCACTACAGTGAAAGTGGATAGCCATGTTGAGACTGGTACTTACAAGTATTTATAGAACTATGAAGAAACTTATGTAATCAAAATTGACTGGTTTTATCCAATAAAGTTATTTTATTTTGTTCATGGTCAAGTAAAAAAAGAATTAGATTCACATTGCTATTGAACTCATTAAAAACCTTTTAATACGGGGTGGATTAATTTCTAATAAACACGCACAATTTGTGAACACTTGCTAATTGACTCATATCAAAATTCAAATGTTTTATCTTTCTGTTTTATAAGCACAGATGCCCAATTGTAAGGATGGCTGTCATATAATATCATCATCCATTATTGCATCTTTCCACAAATCCATCAAATCATTAGAGAGCAGCATATTTTTCTACATTAGTGCTCAAACTTCATCCAATTTCTAGTTTGTCTCTACTGGTAAACAATACTACTTGACTGTCACTGCATTATAAATTTCTTTAAAACCTTGTCTAAAGCATTTAAACAGAAAAAATGAAATATTCACTGTAAGTTAAATTTCAGTATTAGTCTAGTTTGAGGGTGAGAAAGTGAGTGAAAAAGTCAAGCAACAGTGGCTTTTTCCTAAAAAGAAACTACTCCCACACACAAGGAAACTGGGGTGCAGAGAGTAATTTAAAATTAATGTATTGGTTACTTTCACACTACATAAATATCACTGGCTTTCAGACAGCATTATAATGACAGATTAATATTAGAACTGTTTGCAAATGTGTATTGTTCCCCTGGAATGAGCTTATTTTTGAAGCCATGTGAATCTTCAGAAATTACTAGGATGTGAAGACATTTGCATGTACAGTTTTGACCTCTTCTCTTGCTCTTTGCCCATTAATGTATCTCAGCTGGTTTGTGTTTTAACATTCCAAAACTTTCAGTAGTTTTCAAAGCTCAACTTTTCTCAAAGAAAACATGCCTTTTTTCCTTTCTCCTCCCACTCTGCACAAGCCTTGCTAATAGATTTAAAGATATATTGCTCCAAAATAGTCAGATGATAGCAGACAAATTCAAATTTTGTTTCATGAACTGCCAGGAAAGGAAACAGTGTCTAAGTCAGTGGAAATTTGGGATTTCTTGTAAGCATTTAATCTTAGTTGTCAACAACATGCTGGGTCACTGACTTACAAAGCCTTGAAAACAAAAATATTTTTTAGATACTTTAAATATATATTCTGCTATTTCTTTCACTTCAAGACTCATGCTTGCTCACTACTGTAATTTAAATTTTAAAATATCATAGAAGAAGTTCTTTTCTGAAGGAGATTCCCTTATGCTTATATACAGCAGACAGTCATTTCAGTTATACTTGGCATCATTTTTAAAACCCACTCTAATTGCCTTGTTCACAAATAACTTGGGTCACTTCAAGAAAGAGCCAAAAGTCTGTTTCATATCCATTCCTGAACAGTATCTAATGCTACAAAAATCAATACAGAATATACTAAGAGCAGGATTGTACATTCTGAATACTTAGAAGGTTTGAAAGCTTCAGCTGTAGACATGGGCTTCACTGGCTAACATGAAGCATCAAAGAGAAAAGACTGACATTTTTGAAGGTTCATCATGCTGAGAGGGAAGGGAATGACATACACACTGGGTACCTCTTGATTAAGCACACAGATCCAGCATGGAATTCAAATAAATAAATGTGTGTAAAAACCAAGCAGTGATACAGAAGCATAAAAAACAGAAATACTGTATCGCTTACATATTAATACTCTGCAGAGAAGCGTATATGCCCATGAGCACAGCAACTTTATTTAAACTAATTGGATGACTCCTGTATCCAAAACTAGATCTCCTTTTTCCTATTAAAAGCAACAAACAATTTAAGATGTATTAGACATACAGAACTTGACAAATAGGTCATTATATTGTTAAATTTCCCTATAAGAACAAAGGGGGAGGGAAATTTTCAAAGCACCTTTTCCTTTGCTTCTTTCTAATCGACATTATCTGTTCAGCTCATGACAGCTAAAGCAATGGAAATCAAACCTCTCAAATTAAGTTACTCTTTACCTTTATAGCTGTTCCCACAACATCTATCATCCAGAAGCATCATTAGCATCAGATATGTTGCACTGACAGAAGGTATTGTTGATTGCATTAGACCAGAAAATACTTTAATTAAATCATTTAAGCACACTAGCAAATTTAATGGCACCCCAGAAAGGCAGGGGACATGAGGATGTGGGGAAGGGAATGCTATATTTACAGGCTGCCTTTCAAATTTCCAAGAAAAATAAATAGATGTTTACATCAAATATCTTTAACTACTTTGTAGCCAAGTACTCACTGAGAAAGTTTCTTTAGTTCTTTGTATCACTGACAAGCATTGAATAATAATGTACTAGACTTTGGCTTCACCCCTTCCAGAAGTGGCTCTCACAATTTGGGGCTGTCCTGGCCATAAACCACCAAGCAGCTCTCTGCACTATCACAGACCAGGAGAAAGGTCACCTGTGGCATACCTGTCTTCCACCTCATCTTAAAGGTCCTCATCCACACTCACCATGCTGTGACACAACACAGATGTTGTTCATACTTTGACTGAAGACATACACGGACATCAACAACTACACACACCTTTCTCTAGTGGCAGAAATAGCTTCTGTTTGAGCCAGCACCATTTGGTGCAGGCACTATTGGCAAATGCTCTTTTCAACACACAATGGTCATGAAGGCCAAGTTCTTGAGCAACTTAGATCTAGCACATGCTTTACAGGACTTAATTGCATTGAATCTTGATATTTCAGCTGTTTACCTAAATGACCACAGCTACATATGGTGTTCTTTCTCTTACTTGCTATGACTGTCAGCACCTTAAGGTCTATCTTTTCACAAAGTTATTTCAGCCATTGAGATGCAGTAGTCATGATCTTATTGATAGAGTCAGTGATTACCCATTACTAATGATGTTGCTCGCTGTGTGCAACATGAATCAAGAAAATCAAGTGCTCACTTTCATGATGCCTGCAGATAAACATGCATAACATTTTTGTGACTGTGTGAATCAAAGAGTACCTATACCAGATAGCTATAAACATTGTGATTATTAAAATGAAGCTAAACAGTGGAACTAAAGCACTACCTCAAGAATAAAAATGAGTATGAAATACGGTACAGCAAATCTATCCCACTCTCCAGGGGGCACTTTTAAAGTCAAGTAGTTCAGCAGATTTCTGGGTGGGCACAAGAAATTGTTTATTCAATGTAAGTGGGCAAGGAGTTTATGAGTTGGTTTCTTTACAAACAGAAGGCAACCAGCCATCAGATCATTTGCAGTTGACAGCCATGTACTATGTCACGTTTGGTTTCTGATTCAGCAAGAGCATTTATTCTTATCATTAAGATTTGCTACTTCTGGTTCCCTTGATGAAATTTAATGTGCTTACAATTATGCAGATGTTCTGTCTTAATCTTTCAAGAATACTCTCATGTATAGATTTTGCTTTTAGGACTGCTGTTGCAGCTGACTGCTGCTCACAGCTTCTGCCATTGTATTTGCTCTGAGAGGTAAGATCATTCTCATGCCCCTTCTCTACAGCTTTTTCAGGCTCAGCTATTTCCCAGCACTTTTTGTTATAATCATTGTTTTTGTCTAGATGCAGGAAAGCAGAAGGCAGCTGATTCTGCAGGCAGTGTCAGCAGGGAGCATATGCACAAAGTTCCCAGACCCCTGGCCAGCAGGGGACAGCTGAAGGCCCCAAGTCCCCACTTTCTGGGATCTCCAAGATGGATCCCATTGCTCCCAAGAGCCAAAGATACCTGTGGAACCTCTGTATTCAATTACTTGGCTTGTATAGCAGCATTTAAGTAAGATTATAACTTAAGTTTCCCCAAGAAACAAGGGCCCATGCCAGTTTCACCTGTCAGTGACCTGAGAATTGATTCCTGCTGTGCTTTTTCCTGTTGTCATTTTCAGCCTCCCTCATGAGAGCAGGATGGAAACAATTAGTACCCAGAAAACAGAGTTTTCTATTTCAGTGCAATGCACAGAGCGTCTTCCACCAAGACAGTGTGGCCATTGTTCCAAGACATTACTCTTCCTACCAAGTCAATATTCAAATGCTGAAAATGCTGCCACCTCCACAACAATCCATTTTAGCTCTTGCCTCCCTGCATTCCCTCCATAAGCAAATTAGATTAACCGAAGGGAGTGTTTCATACCTACTCTCCCTGCCACCTTTGCCACATATATCCTTTACATATAGACTTTCGTTAGCACCAGCTCTTACTTGGTGCCTCAAGGTTTTATCCAGTTGGAGACTTTTCTGTATGATTATTTTGGAGCCAGACATCTTTCCTAATCCAGCTCACCATGCAACTGCTGGTGCCAGCATGCAGGAGGTAGAGGAGGCACAGTGCCCAGAGAATATATCTCTCCAGGAAGATTTAAGTGCTGTGAAAAACACAGCTTCAGTGTGAGATTTCACATAAACACAGACTACTGAAGAGGATGCTGCCAGGGATGAGAGAGGGTTTCCTCACAAACTATTTTCTCCATCCCACCCTGCCTTGCTAGCCAGAAGCTTCCCTTGGTTCCACTCAAAAGGATCAGAGAAGCACCAGAACCGGCACAAGGATGGGAGACACCCCTCCAAGCCAGGGGGCCAAAGGAGAAGAGGGAGGAGGACTGGTTGCTTTAGCAGCCACACCCCCTAAACTGGTGTCTCATACCATTTCCCCCAGTCCTGCCTGGTGGCACCTCACCAGCAGCCAGTGGAAGGCTCCATCATAGCTGTGTTTTATAACACATACACACACAAGAAATAAGATATGGGGTAATAAAAGTAAAACTTGCTCAGGCTATCTAGGGGCAAGAGACTCTGAGAGGTAGGGAGGATCCTGAAAGAGCCCCCATATCCTCACTGCAGCAAGAGCCTGGTAGACCAGCCATGGCAGAGACATCTGCTCACTTAACAAAATACTGGATAGCAAAACCAAATTGTTTCACTAGGAAAGATGAGCTAAGAAAGAAATTGCACATAACCACACAGACAAGGAAGAGGGTTTTTTCACAGCATAAGCTAGACACACTTGACTAAAATCACCTGCATGCAGTTACTGGAACAGGATTCAGGTAGCTGGAAGCAGCAGCTGGCCTCAGACCTGGTTCAGCCCTGTCAAAGGGCAAGATTATTAATAGAAGCTGACAGTGTCAATTCTGTTAGATGTCACTGTTAAACTGGGTCGACAGCATATTGCATTCCCACCTTGGGCTGAGTCCTGGGGAAAAGTCAGTTCCTAAAGCACCAGTTCTGCTTCGAGCAGGACTCCAACTGAGGACATTTCTGCAGCATGTTCTGTTTCTTGGAGATCTCAGGTGACTGGTGTCTTGACTACAGACTAGAAATATTTTCCGGGCCATTAATCTTGAGATGTGGAACTTCTGACATTTCAGTATCTTCATTTGCTCTGAATCAGAAGGAAGCTTCCCACAAAAGTAAAAATAAAGTGCTTTGGAACCACTAAAGCAGTAGCACTTACATGCCTCATTTAGGTCTTTTACCTTACACTAAAAAACATCAAAATTAATTGATTCAACTTTGCCAAAATATTTTATAGATTCTTAAACATCGATGAAGTGAAAGGAGCCCTGCAAAACAATTTGTTTTAATTGATGAAGCATTTTTAGAGATAAATGGTTCTGCTAGAAGAGTCAGCTGGCTCTTCTGAATTCTCTTTTCTCACAAAAAGAAATCAGATTTCCTACATCATCACAGGCTCTGCTGGTTTTTGCTGAGGCTAAATTTATAGTGGTCACAGTTGTTATTTCTGTATGTGGTAGCTTGCTTCCTTTTTCAAACACTAAAACCCATTTTAATTTGCTTAAGGATATAGCGGTGCATCACTATAAAGATATGGGAAGTGGTTTTATTTTCTGTGTTCCAGTAAAAGGCCTTTCAATAAGGGCATGCAAATATAGAGCTCAGCCCACAGAACGTTACATTGTCAGTGAGCAAGACAGTATAATTTTTTTTTTAAACCGTGGAAACCTCTCATTTCTCTGTCAGGTCAGCCTAAGACCAATGGGGACACCTGTGTTCTAGGAAAAATAACATGAACTTTCCCATTTTATGCATTATATAAACAGATTTACGTTGCCAAATCAAGCTTTATTGTCTTGGAAAAAGGCTATTTTTGCAGCTAGCTTTCAAGGAGGGAACCGTTCATTCAGTATGTGAGATTGAATAACATAGTTCAAAAAGTCTTGGATAGTCAAGTATGAGCCAGCAGCTCCTGGTGTATACAATGAGTTGGAAACTCTAGGTCATAAGCAAATAAATCATAGGTGAACCCACTCATAGCACATATAAGAATAAAGGATCAACTAATTGAAGGTTTCATTGGAACGCTTTCAAAGCAAAAGTGTTTAGTCTTTATGTGTGCACTTTAGGTACTCTTGCAATTGGCAGTTTCTTCAGAAGAATGCAAACCACAAGGATTCACTAAGCTACTGTTGCAGAAAAACATCTATCTCTCAAGGAAAAAAACAAGTTTTGAACATTTCAACAGTTGATAAAAGATGGTAGCAAAGGCAGTACAGGCTCCTCAGTCTTAGAGTTCTGGTAAAACCACACAGGTCAATGCATATGAAACCTAATCAAATTATTCTAACCCCCACCCTGGTTTTCATTTGAAATGTCAGAGCAGCAATACTACAGATCTCCATCAGTGGTAATAAAGTAATCCCTATGGTCCTAAAAAACCATGAAGTACTCTGCTGTTCCTTGCAGCGCGAGAGGCATCTAGATCTCAAATTCCCATAACATGTTGAACACAGCACACATTAGATGAGAAGTTTAACTAAAAACAGGCCTGAGGACAAAATACCAGCAGCACTTCCTGATGGATAACAAATCCACAGAGGACCAACTAAAGCAGCCCCAGCAGTCCTATTTACAACAAGTATTTCCTGAATATATTCCCTTGCTACCAACACTGCTCTCAACACAACTTCATTTGTACTACAAGAGGTCTTACATGAGCCAAATGCAGAGATAGCTGCTGTGAAATCTTAAAGATACCATGTATATCAACCATTCTGGTGCTACTAGCATGACTTATTCCACTACTTTGGAAAAGCATCAGTGTCCAAGTGGTAAGGAGAAGCCCCAGGGAGTGCAGACAAAGCCAGAGTGACTGTGCACATAGCAATTGGCCTCCTGTCATTGCAACTGCTCCCACTCCGACCTGAAAGGTCAACAGCATATTAGAACTGCTAAGCACCTGCACTAGATAACCAGCTTCAGGACAGATAAGATTGCATCTCCCAGCTCCGGCTGGCACAACTGTTAACAACTAATCTTGTCCTTAGAGAGCAGCTCCGCAGCAAACAGGATTGCTGCTCGGCTCTGCTTGCACACTAACGCAGAGGGCTCGCCTATCTGAAATGACAGCTGCTGTTTCTTATACCACTTCTATAACTGTGACTTTAGTTTCATGGCAGAATGACAACATTTGTGTTCAACAAATATGATTCACCATGTTTTGAAAGTAAGAGATGGAAAGATCGAGGCAGCATATGATTCACCACATTCTTGAAACTGCATAGAGCTTCATTTCATTAGAATTATATACCAATATTTTTCATCTCAGATATTTGCAACAGTTATTATGAACTGAGAGGGCTGTAAAATAAACATTTGCCACCAAAATTTGACCAATATAGTTTGACAATTGTTGCCACAAACTGCTAACCCAAAAAAACCCCGATTTTTTCTTTTTTTTTTTTGCCTACTTCTAATTACACTTTAACTGAAGCACATTTGTTTTCCTTCTTCCTTCAGATTTATCTGTCTTCACATAGCCTTCTATTGCTGGTCCAGATTTGAATGATGCTTTTATATTTTTCCATGTTCTTTTCAAATTGCAACTTTTGACTCTAGATATATTATAGGTAAATCACGTTTTTAAAAATAGTTTTTAAAATAATTAATATTTCATTTTTGCATATCTTTGCTCTTCCTCATTTTATGTAATTTATCCATTATGTCTATAATGGCACTGGAGGCAAAGCTAAATTAAAGCCTCAGTGGGGTAGGTATCACACAGAGTTTTAGCAATAGTTTTTCTTCAAAGACATTAAAAACAAAAGCTTGACAAAACATGGAAGAAAACAGAAAAAATATTTTTTGAAATGTTCTGTGAATAAAAATATGAGAAATGGGGATATCAACCATGATTCAGCCAGTGAACATAATGATCTAAACACATGCCTATATGTTCTATTGATTGAGACCCCACACATCTTGCCTGAATTAACGTGAGATCTCAGTTTTGGCCATGAAGTCCTGCTTCCCCTCCCCAAGGAGCTTACACTTGTGAGTAGCCTGAGACACACATCACAGCTCTGAAACCAGACTTCTCCTCTTTGTCCATCTGAGGTCTAAAATCGGTAGCTATCAAACAATTTTTTAAGGGACCCTGATGAAATTCTTTAACTCTTACTCTCATCTTTTTTTAATCCTCATGCTGCTTTCAGCCTTTTACAATGAACCTGTTCATCAGGATGATCCTTCTCTAGCAGGAGGCCATGCATTCATAAAGATGAATCAGCACCTTACATTAGATGACTTATTAATAAAATTTTGTTTTAATTGCTCTGTAACACAGAGCAAAAGCACAGGAAACTGGAGTTTTCGTATGCAATATAGTTACAAGCTGCTAATCTGCTATGAAAACTGGTCGCATTATAAAGCCACTTCGCACACAAAGTGCTCTTTCTACCACTAGATGTCAGTTTTACACGCTTTAAAACGGGCCAATGCCTTCAAAATAGTACTTCCCCGTTCACAATAGAAACATCGATTACGTTATTCATTCTGGACTGACTTTTAGTTTTAAGAATTTCACGTTTTATTTATCTTCTCTGTGCCTCCTGCTCCCCCACCCCCGGCACAGTTGTTCTTTTATATAAAAAAAACCTAAACATTTTCCACTAGGCATTTATTCCATGATTTACTCAGTCTGAGACACTCTGGCAGTTTTTGCCAAATATTGCTAGCAAAAGGCTGTACCTCAGGTTGCATTTCTAGAGGTCAGCACTGAAATCTTACTTTTATTCCACAAGGATGTTTTTCTATTCCAGGACATTTTTACTAAGAACTTCCAAACCTTCTCTAATTACAGATAGACTACTATGACAGTTAATAACGAATATCAGTAACATGACTTACTGCATTTCTATAATTTTTCAGATTTTTATTTATATTGATTGCCTAAATTTAGATTATTTTTATTTACACTCCAAGTTTCTGTCTCTCAGAAGTGAAAAATTTAGCTGTAAATTCCTCCTAATCCTGCTTCTTACAGGTCTTTTTGTCAATACCAAACAGTTTACATAAACTAGTCTTTACATAAACTTGGTCATATTCAATACAGAATTTCTATATCATGCATTTATTTTACCATAACAAAATGCAATTGCTTTATGTCAAGTAAATCTGTCTTTATTTCCCCTCTTCCCTGCCCCACCCCCAAAAAAAAAAAAAAAAACCTGAAGAAAATTATGGGCAAGTCAAACTCATTATCACGTTCAAATATTTGTATACACACACAAAAAGCAACTAACTCATTCCACAGCAAACATCTCCAAAGTCATCCATCATAAAAATGGACTAACTCTGAGCTTTGTGAGGTAATGACAAGACTGTCACCTTACATGCAGCTTTACTGCCCAGAGATGGACAGGCTATCTAGCAACACAGTATGTTTGTTTATCGTATTGTCAAAGGAATCCCCTCATCCTCATTCACATCAATATCTGACCTTTTCAAACTCCCACTGATGCTTCACAGCTCTCCTGGGTTGTTCAAGGTATTCTTTGCACCTGCAGCCACAACCATCTCACACCACTGCTTACCTACCAAAAGGGGCTGGGAAGTAAGGAAGGGGAAAGGTGTGCTTTTCAAACACAGGACTGTATCATGCACTCCACTGTATCAACAACCTTCTTCAAAGACATCTGAAAATTTTTTTGAGGCAACAACTCTGTCAAAAACATCCCTGAGCACAACCTCAGCTAGGAACTGTGAAAACATGGCAAAAAATTCCAGAGCAAATGCAGAAGCCAAAACACACGAAGTCCCATGACTTCTGACGGCAAGGTTTATGACTTGGGGGCATTCCCTAGAGAAATGCTATGCCTAGGGTAGGCAAAGGTGCCATATATACTATGTATTGTGTTACAACGTATTATCCCATTCCTTTTATCTTCCTACCACACTTACTCAGTTTCCTTCAAACCAGGACTCCACTTGCATACTCACTGTCCCTTATCCACCTACCCCAAGGCTGCAAAAAGCCCCAAGTCCCACCCAGCCAAGGCACAGAAGCCACATGCACACACACTGATCTCCTGTGAGCACATGCGCAGAACCAGAGCTCCTCAGACGTGCCAGATCACATTGGATCTACTGCACAGTCCATGTGCATGAGCCGGTCTAAACTTCTCCAAACAAAAATACACAAAACCTACTTATGGGTCTGCAGCCCCAGATCACACAGAAACATACCTTCTCTTTGCTTTTGATGCAAGGTGTCCCCTCTGTCAGCATCCATGCTGGCAAGCAGCTACAGCAGAACAGGCTCAGGTCTAAGAAACACTGCAAGCAAAGGAGTAAAAGACACCTCAAACATTTGCACCATTACAGCACTTCTCCCACTCCACGATGCTGGTTGGCTTGATCTGCAAGCTAAGAATTTTAGTTATTCTTAGCTACTGAGCTTTGCAAGTGAGATACTGAGAAAGCTGATCTTGGGTGAATGAAGCAGCCAGTAGAAATGAGAAAATCAACAGCAGCTTAAAAGAGAACATAATTTTTATATGCTTTCTAAACTGCACTTTAATATGAAACTATAAACATAAAAAAATAAACATCCCAATCTGTCCCTTTAGTTCCTCATTGTCTATTTGGCAACTCAAATCCCTCCAAGAAAGAAATTACTTTAACTTTTTTATCACATATATTCACTTGCAACTTATTCCATTCATGCCAATATGAATCACTAACAATGTCTACCATAAGCAACAACAGAAGCAATGGGTATTTAAAACCTGGAAGCATTAGTCATCTTCCTACAGAAGTTACCATGTAATTTCAAAAGTGTTGAGTTTGCACAATACTTTGGTACTCTTTTCTAAGACCCTTAAACCTCAGACAGGCTCATTGATTCCCCCACTGAAGACTGCCACAGGGGGGAAAAAGAAAATATATATCTCTATATATATATATATAACATTCACCAATATAGGACTTATTTAGATCCTTAGTTTCCTTCAGTAACAAGCCCTATTGCTAGTTTTAAAAGTGCTTGATCTGACCATACACGCAGCACTTGCCTCTACGGAACTGCAAGTGTGCTTGGGCAGCACATTCCAGCAACGAAATCTTGGAAGGACAGAGAGAATTACACAAGCTATTTGTCTGAAATCACGAAGCAATTATACCCAGACAATCTTAACTACACAAGTAAAGGTCTAAATATTCTGCTTTGTAAAGAAAAGCAAGCAAGAATGAAACCCTTACAACAAAAAGCAGAGCTACCTCCTTCTCCTCTCATTTAAAAGGTGCAGTAGTAGGGGAGGAAATGATCCTAATACTGCTGGTCATTGATATGCAGAGGCAATTTGGTGAGTCATCAGTTACAGCTGATGAAGGCTGAACAAGCCCAGATGGGCCTGTGTGGCAATCAGACAGCTCAATACAGTTTTACATTTCCTCAGGAATTTGGTGATTTCTAGATCTGATAGATCATCTGCTAATTACCATACGCTCTACATGCTGATATGCAGCTGCTTTTTGTTGCAGTATGATTACAGGCTAAGTATTAAATGTAGGGGGTTCTCTACTGTCTGAAATAGCATATTTTCACAACAAATGCGCCAAAGAAATGCAGAGATTCACTGGAATTTAAATAGAGACTGAGGAAATATGTTTTCTCTGAGAACTTGCCTGCTCTCTACTCGATCTCCTATTATACCATTGTTATTAGTGTCTTCATTTGTATGACTGCTACAAACTTATCTATCATGCCAGTGAGATGGTGAGAGAAAAGGCAAAATAGTTTGGTTTGGGAGCAATGGCTGGGGCAGTATTCAGAAAAACAGAATCCAGTAAACGTTAATCACACTATAATGAACTCAGTATCACTGAGTTCACTGGAAACTGTTTCTGAGAATTCACACCCTCTATTAAGCGTGCCTAGGAAATACCAGAAAATAGGCGAATTAATTTCCTCTTCCTGACACAAAAATAGATAGAGGCTTAGAACTGAATCTATTAAATGGACATGTTTTCAGCTTGACCTATCTGCTGATATCTATGCTGAAAAGGAGGGCATTGTAGCATCAGCAGGTTTCTGAACTGAAGCCGTGCAATCCCACATTCAGTCTGGGTACAATCCAGAGACTTCACTGGAAATTTCACACTACAGGAAAATCCATAANAATTTAAAACACTAACTTGAGAAGTTTGACTGCAAGCTGCACGCTAGCTTAAACATCAAAAGTAGTGCATGGACTCCTTGTTACATTGAGGTATATAGAGCTACATGAACTTTTGAAATCATTTTGTGAAACTGTTTCCAGTCCTTGAATTAGCTTGTGCAGCACTAGAATGGGCACTGTATGTGCCAAGGTGGCACACTACAAATTCTATTCCTTTTTCATCACCAGCTTTTCATGGGTTGAGAAGTCATGCAGAACTTTAGCACAAGAGCAGACCAAACACGGAGTTAATAATATCCCAACCATTGTTAAAGTATCTTCCACTGAGCCATTGTTAAACTAATCTGCCAATTTCAGTAAAAGAAACAAAAAGAAATTCTGTGCTGGAGAGACCATATTAAATGGCTTGCTTATCACTTTTAGAATGATTCATTAACTAACCTAATTTAATCTGCCACATGCCCAGTAAAATTCCAGTTTAACAAGGTAGTGTGTGCTTCCAGCTTTTTAGAAATGTTACAACAGGCCAATAACAGACAGTTAAGCATTAACCGAGAGGAGACAAGTGTGTAGCTACAAAAGTAGAAACTGTTTTTTCAGGTCTTTGCTTAGTTCGCTCTTAAAAACGTCATGTTATTGACTTCATGGGTTGCTCTTGATTAAAATAATCTTTATTTAAAGAATGAAACCTGTTTTCTCTCTTTTCAGAATATATCAGACTTTGAGCTGAGCCAATTCAAAACAATGCACCAGCCGTAAGTTTTCATTATCTTCTGCTTCCCCCCTGAATTACTACACTGTTGTACTCTGACTGTTTCTCTGTTAATAAACTAGGAAAAATGAGAATTGAAACCTCCTGCTCATGGGAACAGCATTAATTGATGCGGGTGGAACTTCCTCAGGATTAGGATCCTGGAACATTTACAAGAGCTGTGGTTTAGATCAGCTGACAAGACAGTCTCTTCTGTACCAGCTGCTGGGTGATGTTCTTTCTCAGAACAGATAGGGGCAACATTAATACTAAGAAAAATACAAGTTCAACTTATTCCAGAACAAAAGCTCTTTGCTTGTATGGTGTATGAGGTCAAATTTTCAGAATTGGTACATCTGCTGCTTAAGGGTCAATTTAAGTGATCAGATTAAGAAAGTGTTATGTTGAAACTAATTTAAATAGAATTTAAATACAGTACTGAATAGGCAAAACCAAATATAACAGTTAGGAAATGCCTTAATGTTTTTTTGTGACAAAATAAGTTTATTTAGAAGGATATCCTTAAGTTTTAAGTATATGCTTTCTCTTGTAGTACAACACAGAAATAATATTAGGGAGTTTTCTCTATGAACCAATGAAACCAAGAAGACTTCAGTTTCATACAGGCCTTGCTGTTCTTTACCTAATGGTTGTTATTATTCCATGTAGCTTCCCCCCTCACCTGCTAGCTGGGAAAACATGGTATATATTTACAAATTGCTTTCTAAATTCCACTCTTGGTAAGAAACTGGATTAACTTGAAGGCATTTTTACCCATTAAATTCCCATTCCTATTGATAGGAATTTGATGAGCACATAGGTAAATATTATTCTGGGTTTAATTTAATAATTAACTAGATAAGTAAAGAAAATATCAAAGGACTTTCTTGCAAAGCAATTAACTCTAGTAGGACATCATTCTGAGAAAAAATGTAGAGAAAATTAATATAAAGTTGACCAAGGATATGTCCTGTGGTTCTGTGAGATACATTAATCTATTACAATATTGGGGCAAACAGAAATCTACTCAACTGATGCTAAGAGTAGCTCAGTGATACGGGCGTTAAAGCTTTGGATTCTCAAACTGTATATTGGAATAACAAAGGTATTCTGCCATATGAATTCTGTTGTCCAAAGTACTAAAACTCCCTAAATGCATGGTGTGGATGTCATATTCCTAGTACCAGCTTCCATGTAAAATCTGTTACTCTTACATCATACTACCTGCTATTGCAAAAATTGCCTGAGTTCATAGCACTCAAACAGTTTAACTGGAGAAGGTCTGTATTGATCCACCTGAGCCAGATGAACTGGCCTGTTCAAGCCTGTTCATGCAGCAGGTAAAGCCCAATGGATCAAAATACTAAGGATAGATAAACAGGAAAAGAATAATTGCCAGACAAGGTGAGACTAAAGTCCTGTGTTTCTCCTGGCAGTGGGCAGTGCTTCAGGTCTCTGCCTTAACACAGTTTCTTCATGAGGCTTCACTGGGCAGAAGCCAGATTCTCTGACATGCCACTGGCAAAAGCCTTTCCCATTCTAGTTCTCACTAGTGTAACACTTGCCATTCTTATTTTCTGTAAGATTTTGAGTCCACAAGGTTATAAAAGTTCTGTGAAATAGAACAGTTATTCTATATTCTGCTAGGACGTCTCATCACAGATATACCAGGAGCAATCTGCAGCCACACACGGGTAAACTTCCCTGACCTCTGCACCAATACCTCCACTAACTTATTACAAGACTCTTTTCCCTCTATTCAGTACTACATTTGTTCTCTAAACTGGAAGAGATTACCAGGGCCACAGAGACAAAATGGTTTCTCTGGGAAGAGATTATCATGGTAATTCTATTTTGATACTCTGAAGTAAACCTTTTTTGCACTACACTTTTCATTTATCCCTTACCATATTCTGTTTTTTTTCCATCAGTGTTGGCTTTTACAGCCTGATATAAACTAGTTCCCACCAACACTTAAAGCCACAGGTCTGCCAAGAGTGCTTCTGAGCAGCTACTAAATCTTGTAGTGACATTATCCAAGTGCAGTCTTTACTAGTGCCCTGTCCTACCCCTGAAATGCAATAATCAAAACTTTCCTTCCCCACTTGCCGAAACCATAACAGAAGAGAGGTGCTGCTTTCAAACACAGGACAGCAGAGTTCTGAGTCACAAGTCCAAACCCTCTCTGGAGCTGCCTGCTGGGGTTGTGCAACAAACTGCTCTCACAGGTTTATGTTTTCAGCAGTCCTGACAGCGTGTTGAAATCTTGAGCTTTGCTTAAGCCGCTTCCTCCTGTGGAACCACCATTGTATTTTTCACTGCACACAGCAGGCTCAGTTGATACACCCAAAACACTGAACAAGTTCAGTCTCAAGAATGCTAGTACAACTGCACTTTCCTGATCCTTCCATCAGAGAAGTTTCAAACATCCCACGGACTACAGCCATGGGCTCATTTATTCATTGTTAAAACTTAGGGCAGGAAGAACACTATGTAGACCATCACACTACATTTAGGAGAATTCTTTAAGGGAGTGCAGGTAACAAAATCAACCTCATACCACAGATGTATCAGAATACTGGAACTTACTCCTTTCTAAACATACTGTCTTGCTGTCTTTACTTAACATTTTAATAAGCAGTGCAAATAAGATCGGTATTTATAACTGTATTCAGGAAAAACTGGCACATAAGCTATACTCAATTGTAAACATCCATAATTTGGAAGGACATCTTGAGAAAGAAATTTAATTACAGTTCCATCACCTCAGTGTAGATAGTCCAAGACTTACAGTATCAGATGTTTATGTAGAAGTTGTTTCACAATGCTTTCAGCTTACTCGAGTTCCATTTTCCCAGGGACCGTGAAATTAAAAGGCTGCCTTTATAGCTAATGTGATTAGAAATCCAGCCCAGATCAAACTCAGAATAAATTCTGCTCTCAGCTCAGGAGCTCTGGGGACTGTTTTCTAAAATCAGGACTGAAATCTTTCATCACAAAATCAGTGCTCTCTATCACATGTGCAAATTCCAAAGCCTGTTCTGGCTGTGTCAGATTGCTAGGTAAATGAGAAATCTTTGCCTACAAATCAGGTATGAGGTGTCAAGTCTTGAGTTTACCATTTGTATATAGCAACATGCAGTTAGGGGAGATCCTGGGTAATAAGTGAGCTGTGTTGAGGAACACGTAATTACAAGCTCTGTTTAATTGTGGTTTGGGCAGCATTTGATCTCCTTTGCTTGAAATAAACATCTACCAATTTTCACTGCTGTAAAAAATGTTATTTATTTTACCAGGAATTTATAGTATATGCAGAAAAATATGCTGATCTTAAATCAAGTAAGATTTCTAAATTAGTTTCTAACTTTTTTTTTCGTTGGTTCATAATTTTTAATAACTCCAAACTGAAATTTTCCATTCTTGCCTTCCAAGAATAGGCAATGCTTTTTCCTGAGATGTGAAAAAATTCTCAATTGTGAGAGCTATTACATATCTGGAAAGTACCTTTGCAATGCTGAGGTGTTCCACATGAGATGTCTGCACTTGCATAATTCAAACTGCAGGAACTAGAAATGTTACACATTAACACCTTTTTTGTTCTTTCCCCTCTACTGACAGTTCTTTCTTTTATTTCTTCATTAGGCAGACAAACAACCTAATGTGGAAAATTCACTTTTCAGTTTTTCACAGACATCAGCATTTGAATACAGGGACAGGTTCTCCATATACCAGCTACAAAGGCCTGGATCACCTCTTAGCTCTTTGTAGCTGGGTCAGAAGTGAGTCAATATGGCAAAACCTTTTGTAATTATGGTGTCCAATAAGCAGTAAACCTGGATTTCATAAATATGGATTCAGCACCTTGCTTTTCCAAAGTAAACTCAGCTAAATTATTTCAGCATTCTTCGCTTTCTTTCCTACCTGCAGCATGGAAATAATAGTATTTCCCTATTTTATGTGGAGGTCTATAATAGAAAAGCCTAGGAATTGAGATGTCCTTACTTACATTAGTAAGGAAAACTGTACACCTGCACTGCAGGTGAAAGCCTTACCTTGCTCCCAAGGTCCCATTCACGAGTTGTGATGCCACAGGAGCAGCACACAGTGGGGATAGCTGAATATCATGGCAATTCCTGACCAAGCATGGCCAACGCTGCCATCACAGCAGCTGCCAGGCAGACCTCAGTGCTCTCAGGGGCCACCCCAGGCTTGCTGGCAGCAAAACAGGACCATGGTTTAAAGGGCAAACAGCCTTCTGCTGGTGAAATTAATTCTAGCCTACATGACAGAGATTTATGCGTGTCTTTTCTCAACAATTTACTCAGACACATCAGTGTATTTTAACTCTGTCTATGCTTTTAGCAAGAATCATTGTCTTAAACTTGCATTCATAATGCATTTTCTCCTGTTACATTTTTATTTCTCATCAAAAACACAGGAAAAATTGAAGGCATAAACATTAAGGCAATAGTTAAAATGAAGAATAAAATAAAAGAGAATTCAAGAAATAAATCAATAGATTTCTAACAAACTATGGTGACATTCAATTTTCACATGTACAGAATTTTCTAATCCTGTTTGGAGATGGGGATTACATAGGCATCATTATTCAATTTCTTTTTAGTTAATAAATGTAGAGTGTGCAACATGATACTTTCCATTTCACTTTGAATATATGCTCCTGTATTTTTATTTTGGTGGATTACTTTGCCTCAACAACAACAAGTCAAAAGAAAAAAAATTAAATCAGAAATTATTTAATCTATTAATGATAACTAGTCTGTTTCCTTGAAAAAAACAATGAAGAGCTTTTGCTGTCCCTTTAAGCAAGATGCAGCTGTACAGAAATCTTGTGACAATGTGTGTTCGGACTTGCCCCACTCCAGAGAAAACTCTGTGCTTGTTGTAGATGACTTCTATCCCCATACATAGCCATCAGTAGTTTTCTCCTCTCCTTGGTATATAATGGTTTTTAGTACCCTGTGTCCTTGAAATATCAGTGCTGACTCAGGCTGAATGTTTCATGTCTAAATATGTAGATTTAGTTCATTACTTTCCTTAGTTCTTGATGTAGCTTAAATGCCACTGAAAAATCTCCACTTATTCCCAAAACTGTAAAAGGCCAGGGCTGCAAATTCAGAAGATACCTCTTCATACAGTGGGACCTCCCGGTAAAAAATGACACCTAAAAGAGACCAAAAGAGGTTTTCAATACATAACTCTAATGTCTACAGGACACTTCCTTAGTAGCTTAGTAGGAAAATAAAAAAGTATCTGAATTTTACTTCAAATCACATTTTAATAAATTATTTACTCATTTCTAGCATAGAAAAGCTAGGACAAAAGTCTACCCAGGCATCAAATATTGCTGATTAGAATGAATTCTGGGTATTTTCCTGTTCACAGGAGGACATAGGAAATATTTGCCCAACAAAGCAACATCACCTTGCCTCCTTTTACAGCAGAAAATCTTAAACTTCTGCAGCAGAAAGGGGGCAACAGACACTTTCATTGCAGCAGTGTCTCTTCCATCCTGCTGTGAGCAATTGAGACTTTTGCAATGACACCAGTTACCTGAGGAGCAGGAATGGCCCCGTCACGACTGTGGAGCATATTGTGTTCCACGTTCTCAGAAGCTCCCTTCTGCTCTTGTAACTTGACTGTTCCCTGTGTCATCGTGGACCTAAGTTTTGCCAAGCAAAACTAAAGTGTTCTGAAATAATTTTTTAAGTGTTTTGCCAAAGTTTAGCAACGTAGGAATGGAAAGATGACAGCATGAAAAGCCTTGTGGCACCACCATAAACCACATGTATTTGAACCTGAAACCATGGATTAATCATAAAACCTTCCCCATCTTAGTTCTCTGTCAAAAGAAGTACTTAGTCAGGCTAACACATATAGAAACATTCCAATACTATGAATCTATAACTGGCACTTATCCTAGTACTAAGGAAACTCAATGCAATATTCTAACCAAGCATTACCGCAATTTGGAAAAGTGCCAAGAATTTATGACAGTCTATCTTGGTAAAATAAGCCATTTGCTATTTAAGACCAATAACATTTGATATTTTCCACAGATAAACAGTGAATTTATATTTTATACATCAGTTTATATTGAAAGCAATGCATAAAGGAAAATGTACAAGGGAGAAACTGTTTCTGTACATCGCATTCTCCTATGATTGCAACCACACAGAAGATATTTTCAAATGATCTTTCTGAAAGGGACATGGAGATGCAAGGTAAAATTCCATCAGTGGTGTTCCAGGTGGGATAAAAACCCAAACCCAGCATAGCAGACGTTCAAGCTGTTGATATGTTCAGCTGAAGAGCAATGTATATCACATTTTATTCAGGCCTGTGCAGTATGGTTTTAAATCATGGGTGACTCGCCTCCTGTCAACCCACCATCTGATTATAGTTCACAATTAAGACATCTCAGGGATGCAGTACATAGGCAAGTGTCTTACCTGACTTGCAGCATCCCTTAAAATTTTAAACAAACAATATTTTAAGTTAACACAACTTTTTAAGTGGCCTTTCTCACCACACAGTTTCTTCAACTGCAGTTGTATAAAGCTACTAAATAAAGCTGACAGGAAATAACTGATTACAAGCCTCTATTTCTTATAAAAGTAAAGATGTAGCTAGAAACTACATTTGACAGAGCCTGTAGAAAGAAAGCAGATACCAAGAATCACTGGAAGTTACTGGAGATTGTAAATAAAACAGCAGTCTTTGAAAAAGATACTACAAATAGTAGCAATACAGTTCTTTCAAAAGTTGAAAATATAAAAAAATACACAAAACATACAAGCTTGTATTCTCTGATCAAGTCCTGACATCCAGATACTTGCTGGGGTCTTACTACTTTTCAAACAGAAATGGTGGTAGTTCAGATGTTACCATGCTAAAGAATTGCAGGTGTGGTTAAATTGGGAACTAACTTGGCAATGTTTTATTTCCTGCGGTCGTATTCCCGACCCTGGCTGTGCAGAAAGAATGTACAACAGAAGGTTTTCTCTATGCACATACCACTGTTAGACTGAATTAGCACTATTGTATTGATGAGGAATGCCTCAGTGTTACAGATACATTGTCAGAGTTGAAGGGCCTTTTTCCATTTTCATGGAAATTACACCCAGAAACCTCAATGAAATAATTAATGCTGTTTCTTACTCAAAACAATCCCATTCTCAAACAGATGAAATACTAGTTGATATTACCTGGAGGTCACCAAAGAACTGGTAGGGTATGAAGATTTTGGAGAAAATCCCAAATTATCTTCCCAACACCTCTGATGCCAGTGATGGAAACCAGTTTCAAGCTGTCTGAGTATCTTCCTTTACACATTTTGTCCTCCCTATCCCAGTTAGGAAAACACAGAGGGAGGCACCATGATCTTCCATTACACATTAACATTAGCATGTTCAATTACAAAATTTCAGAATTAGTCACCTTTGCCCAATCACTTTTCATAGTATCCTACCATGCTCAGCCATGTATGGAATGTCATTTGAAGGGGTGGGGCAGAGGTAACAGTATAAGAGTTTCTTTAATACTGGAAACAATATGCTCATTTTTAGAGATGTTAAGCGAGATATATCACAGATAGTTTCTGATAACAATGTGACGGACTAGTGCTAAATACCACAGATATCCATTAACCCTCTTTGAAGAGCAAGGGTGGATCAGCCCCTGAGAACAAAGTCTGTGCTGGTCCAGCTGGAGAGACTGTAACTTCCATCAACTTCAGCTCTCTAAGTATTAGTGAAAATAGAAATTTTTATCTTTGTTAGAACTCTAGACCAGCCTAAATAGCAATAGGATATCAGGCATGCAACAACTCAGTTTGGGTACCAAAAAACAAAGAAATGGGTCACCTTTTTAGGACACATATCCGAATGACCTGCTTGGTTTCTACACAAAGCCAGAGGCAGGACCAGAAGTGGAAGCTGTTGCCCAACTCACAAACCGGTTCTTCACCAACATCATATGCCTGGACAGGATTCTTTTCCTCCACTCTGTCTGTTGATATGCTTTCCTTTTCCCTATTACGTGGC
The DNA here is from genome assembly GCA_013400415.1 of Scytalopus superciliaris. Classification (NCBI taxonomy): domain Eukaryota; kingdom Metazoa; phylum Chordata; class Aves; order Passeriformes; family Rhinocryptidae; genus Scytalopus; species Scytalopus superciliaris. Next base: position 921,425 of record VXBX01009921.1, read on the forward strand.
TGTACTCAGACCACAGAGAAGAGATTGTTGGAGTTTCAATTCACTGGTTTTTCTTCCCTTTTAGAAAATCATATTTGGTAGACAGAAAGTGCTGCACCTGGGACTCAAAACCAGAAGAAAATAACTTCTAGCTCATTCAAGCAATGAAGTGTGAAGGGTTATTAATTTATTATCTCATTTTAACAGAATTCCACATGTGCCCCAGCTCAAGTACACACTGAACAGAAAACAGAACAGATGCCTCATTTTGCTCCAAGTGTTCAAACTGGAGTCCTCTCAGTTTTTGCATCAAATACAATATTTAACTTACAGTATGTTATCAACATATACTTATGCTCTTTGCAGGAGAGATACTTCATTACTCTTGCTTTAGACTAGTGTCTGTGAAAATGAGTGGAAACACAACCTCTTTTTGCTTTTGTATAAGCATGTGGAGCTTCATTCATTAGTTCATATGTTTGTGCTGTGAAGTCAGGTAGTCTATGCAGCGTTTCTAAGATAATGAAGTAAGGTGTTAAACCAAATCATTCAAACTTTCTTCAGTTTACAAATGAGAAAAAGAACATGTTGAGATAAGATACTAAACAATGAAAACTGCAGTGCTTAAAGATGGGGTCAGCTAGAGAAGCAAAGTAGAGAAGTTACAAGATGAGCTGCAAGAAGTTACAGGACTGTAGCAGGAGGGCCTCATACAGCTGCAAGCCAGACAGTTGGGGCTGTAGCAACCAGTCACTTGAAACAGCTTCAGGAAAGGCTGCTCAGCACAGCTGGCCTGGCAAACAACAAAGTGCACTTGGTAGGAACGCCAGAGCAGCCCTTTGTGCAACAGAGTTCAAGACCTGAAACCCAACAGCCTGTACAGCTACAGGGGACAACCCATAGAATTAATAAATTTGCCAAAAATACATATTTCAAATATTCATCCCCCAAAAAAATGCAGAAATTGCATTCAGCATGCAAATAGATACCTTTTAAGTGGCACCTTTCCTATAAAGGCCCTTTGCAAGAGCAGCACCAATGTGAGGAATGGAGAACTACTTCAGCAACACCACTGACACTGACACGACAGTACTTGTGTGTAACTATATGCAGATGGTATTAACACTAGTCAACACATGATTCATGGCATCAGAGAGCTTCTCTGGATACATCACCTGTAACCACCCCCTAGACAGCATCACAGTGCATGTATTAAGAAATCATGAGTCATAAGCAACCTTCACGCTAGCTTTCTCTAATTTTCAGTGCTTCAGAGCACCTGTACACTTGCACTGGGTGCAGTATAGGAACTGAGGAGCTCCTCACCAAGCACAGGAGCTGTTCAGCTGCCAGAAGCAAGAAAACTGCCTTGCTGGATCCCGCACATGACCAGAAGTGTCTTGTTTCAAAGTGCAGCTCTGCTATATCTTGTTCCAGAGAATGCTTAGTTGTCACCACTCTGGCACCATCCTCTGCCTCACACTGTAAACACACTTTAACTTTACAATCTTGATGTTTGTTTAGCTCTGAATTCTTGAAGAGGTGAACATTTTCAGGCCACACTATGGGCAGTCTCTTGCCACACTAACAGCAGCTTCCCTGCAGGATGCCACAGTTTAGGACTACTTAGGCAACATCTCACAGATTCTTTTATCAACTTCCTGGAGGACAGAGAGATGAAAGGGCATTCTCCAGAGTAGGGAGGCAGGTCAGTCTTCCTGCCCAAAACTGTCTTGGTCTGGACTGAGACTGCTGCTAAAAATTATAATAGAACACTATTACCTAATATGTCCTAAAAAAATATTTCATTTTATTCTTCAACAAGCCATGCCTGATTTTTCAAACCCTGACAATCTCCCTCTGTTCCTAATGGCCAAGAGTTCTGAGAAAGGGGGAAAAAGGATATTTTATGTATTTTACAGTTCTTATACTAGCTTTCCTATTTTCCATTCTCCTCCACCCACTGCCATTGCACATTTTAGGTACTATCCAACAATATCCTTGACAAAGCATTAAGTCTCAGTTTCTTCTTCACAATTCTGGCACTTCAGTTCCCAGACACCTGCTACCACAGCTCTGTCATTTCTCCTATTTAGTTCCTCACTTCTCAGTTTCATGGCTTTTTATTATTTTGCAAATCTCTCAGAATACAGATGATAACCTAAAAATATATTACTATTTCAGTTCATTTACCATACATTTTATAAGCATAATCAGATCCTTCAATAAATCACTGATCTGGCTGATATAATTGATTACTTTTATCAGTATATGACTTCCTCATTTCATTCCTCTGACTCAAGCAGTAATATTCTGAAAAAATACGTGGGAATATAAGACATATCCATACTGTTGCTTTAAAGAATAGATATTGCACTTCGAGAACACAGAAGCAAAAGAATTCTTTGTATTCAGCAAGAACTACCAGCTGTATTCCTCCTATACTACTGGTACAAAAAATGTCCACATATAGTCTGTAAATAGATAGATTTAAATACACCCTGAAAAAAATTTCGAAGTCAATTATTTCCTATCATTACCTTTTCTATTTAAAGTAATAGTAGTATGATTCGCATGTATAGTGTTACAGGTATTCTCTGCTAGATAATCCCTTTCCAGGGATGCATTGAAAATTACAGATAAACAAAAATTTCAACAATTTCAGCTTTTAACCTAAAGCAGTGCTAAACATGTATAGCATACCTCCAACACGTTGGTATTTTACTGGGTTTTACCTTCTTTCAAAAAATAAAGAAAAAAAGGCAGCTCTAATGAAACACTCAAAGATAACAAATGTAGCTCATTGCAGATGATAGACCAAAGTCCTTAGAGATGATGTCCTTCCAGCAACACTATTCTACCATCATCAAGGTGAATATAGTATCAGATCCTTTCTTAAGCACAATGAATCATGGGAATAAATTCTTCAGGATTAAACATGTAAATGGTCCAGAAGCAACCTAAGACAAAACTGACACATCTGTATATATCTATACCTGTTTTGTACCTTGCTGAGTCCACAGGATGGAACACCAGTTTCTGGGAAAGCCCCACTTTCTGAATGCATTTGAAGTGTTGCTCATTCACAACTAATGCATGTAGAACATTCCGAAATGCAGCCCCACAGCAGAGCTCTGGCAGACACCTGGGCAGGCTCGCAAGTCGTTCTAAACCAAGCTCAAAATGTTGTTTCTCCCTTGTTGCATTTCTTTCTACTCTGACATTCTTGAGTTTTGGTTTACTTAAAGCAACTCTGGGTCAGATCAAAGGTCTATTTCATGTGATGCTTGTGACATTAGCGTGCATCAGATACCTAAGGAAGAAAAGAACAAGCAAATGAGCATGGGTGGGTGCCTCCACACACGTGGATGAACAATACGTCACTTGCTGAGTTGCTGCAACACCCCAATGGGCCATGATAAAACAAATTAAATTACACTGTGAACTTTGATTCAGGAAGGAGTTGGTGGTATCAGTTCCACCAGGAATGAGAATAATAAGAGGAATCTATAATTTCTTTAGAAGCTCATGATATTTTGAGGTTTTTTCACAAAAAAAGAAATTCTCCTGTGAACAGAATAATGAAAGTTAACTAACCTCAAGGAAAGGTTAAGCTTGAAAGAAATCACAACCCTTATGGAGAAGATACTTTGAAAACCAATCATTTCTCCCTGGAAGACTCTATTGTATCACTATTATCTTCCTATTTGCTAAATAATATGAACATTTTATAACAAAAGCTATACAAATAATACAAACCTTGTTAACAGTTACAAATTAGGAATAGTACATAGCAATTTCATCTTCACTCATCAGTCTATTTATAAACATAGTCCTGACTCAACATTGTTATGACAATAAAAAAGAGAACTCTTGCAAATGTATGGCATAACCACAGGCAGATCTCAACAACACAGAGAAAGGTTTGAGTACCCAAGTCCCTGCTGCAGACAATGGTAAAATCCATTAATGACCAGAAACTAAATATCTTGTACAGCTATCATACATGTATATTATTTCTAAACAGGCTCAGGAGAAAAGTCAGAAACAAGCATGGCTTGCCAGACTGCACAGAAGCCTGTGCCCTACTCCCTCCCTTCCATGGTTAGGGCCAGACCCAGATCAAACTAGCCAGGTAGGAGAATCTCCGTTGCAGTCACTCCTGACTATGGAAGGGGATCAGATTTGCAGCAAGGAGAGCAGCACCGCTCCTGAGGGTCACTGTAGCTGTCAGTTGGCTCCAACACAGGTCACTGCCTCTGAGACAATCCTCCAACGCTCTGAGTTTAACATTAAACAATTAGTGTGTCTGTAGGAGCAAGTTTTGTGTTTCTGTATGCACATGTGGAACAGATGACAGTAAAACTGAAAAGCAGAAGTGCAGCTTTTTACACAGTCCCCAGAGAAATAAAACACATTTTCTCAGCAGGTGCTAAAATGTGTTTGCTCAGAAGACCCTTCATGAGAAAAATCCTACTAAATATACTGTTTTCACATCTTTGCCTACCCTGCAGTACACACCTACATGTATGACCTGTTTCCTCCAGTGAACCCAATGACAAACCCAAATCCCACTCAATTAAATTTGGAGTTGCATTTTCAAAGAACTTTGAATACGCCATTTATTATACAAAGTGATAAAGGAAAAAAGTTTTAAGATTTCTAGGGCAGTGGCTAGGAGTCTTCCAAAATCAACGTTGTGGTAGAGCTGTTTGACCCACAGTGGGGAGACTAAAACTTCTGAAAACCAGTATTATTATTTTAAAATACTTGGGAAAGAAACATCTGCTAAGACACAATAAATGTCCACATGTAACTTTCCCCATACAAGTAGTGTTCTCAAATTTAAAACAGCTTATATGCATCCTGGAAAAGAAAAAAAAAATCCATTGAAATAGATCAGCTGGAAAAAAGAGAGATTTATAATTTTAAACAAGAAGCTGCACTGTTTCACCTGTTTGTAGCAATGAATAAGTAGCGAATATAAAGAATATCATGAGAACTCATGTTCCATAAACTCATGGTTTCCAAATACAGCTATGGGACACTAAGTAGTAAGTAGGCAGTGTATCAACTAAAATAGAAATTGAGGGGGGAAAGAACAATGTCTAAATTGACATAGTTTTAAACAATGAATTTGAGTGCTTTTTTGCCCTGGTATAAAGTACCACAAATTTGCATTCAGATCCATATGATCAAGTGCAAAACCCTCACAGACAGCATGTGACAGTCTACTGCTAACCCTGTTTCCCTTCCATTCTTCACCACCACAGCTTATTGCTGGCACATCTTCCTACAGATATTCTGAAAGCAGAAGAAATCAAATATATACAAAATATTTTCAAATAGCAGATTCCACTAGGAAAAAACTGAGCCTGCTACATGACTACAGACTCCAGATTCAGATGGTTTGAATTTGGGCTGTTTTCTGATTCAGATGTAGATGGTACCAATTTGGACTATTTTCATTAAACCTCTACAGCCTTCAAAAACAGAACTGTGGCAGTCATTTCCTGACTTTCACGTGAAGGCAGACTGATCGAGCCAAATTCCTGTTACTGACCAGTTACGTTACATTCACATTATACTGCTTCCTTGGTTGGAGCTCTCCCTTTAGCGCTATTCCAGCAGTAGTACAAAATCAGAGCTTAAGCAGTAGATGCTTATTTTAAATAGAGGCCTCTACATATGAATAAATATGGTATTTGAAGCAATTATCAGTCAGAGAGAGATTACAGACAGCATGTTGATATAGGCAGGGAGAGGGACCTCTGAGCTAGGTGAAATACTATGAGCTCAAGACAGTAAAATCAGACAGATATTCTGAAGTGAACTTTCAATCATTTTACATAATGCTCAGGAGAGCTAACACTGCTGCTCTATTGTCAGGATTTCCTGAAGGAAAAGCCACATAAAATCTCACAAAGCTGTCTTTTAAAGAGCAATATATATATTTGTAATGCCCCACATTCCCTAAAAGTAGGAAAGTCAGAAGCAAAAAACACACTGCTACTTGGCAAGACAGGCAGTACATGAAATTCTCTTGGTGACTTCTTTTCTATAAAGAATGGTTGCATCCTTGACTCCTGAGTACTTTTAAGAAAAAAATTTGGCCCAATCATCTCTATTAATGTTGGAGACAAAACTTGGTTAATCGAGAACGGGTTAAGCAATTTTTTCTAAAATGACTGAGATAAAAAGTAAGTCTTATATAGTCACGTTATGAATAAAATTGAAATCTGGTTATCAACAGTTTGCTTACTTCAAATCAGATTTTTTGGCTGTTTCGTATACATTGATGGCACTAGACTGTACCTGTGGGCATTAATGTAATCTGTAAAAAATAACTTCCTCTTGAAATAGTCATGCATAGTTCATTGAGATCCTTTGACGAAGCATTGTCTCCTCAAAAAAACCCAAAAAACATTCAAGAGATTTACTGTAAATGAATGTTTTAAATGAACCTATTAGCAGTTCTTTTTATTTTCCTTCTCATTGCTAAATGTCTATGCTATATGATACAGTTTATGATTCTCTGTGTTTTATTACAACTGCATAAAATGTTCAGAAACAGCAACCGAGAGCCAAGGCTGTACCTATATCCTGGCTTGGTCTTTCCACACTCTTTTCTGCAGCTTGTTCGCCCATCTCTCCCGTGTGCCCCAGCTCCTACCTGGGACACATTCCTGGGGTTTCTTACCATGCAGAGGAGGCTATGGATAGATGCTGTTGCATCACTAAGACTCACCCACGATGCAGTCAGGATGTGGCTTCAGCTGCCAACCCAGATCAGAAACACAAAGGGCCCCTTAGGTTCCCTAGACTGAGCACAGTCAGTCTGTAATTCGCATTCAAACAATGGCATGAATGGTCTCCATAAAAAGGTGTTAGCATCAAAGCTTATGAATCTAAGAGGAACATATGCACAGTTGATACATTTTATTTAACATTTGTAGCTTCAGCAGGAATGCCTGACAAACCCCAAATCATCATACAAATCATTAATTTCAGTGGAAAAAAGAAAAGGCAGTCATCAAAGGAGTCAAGAAAAAACACCAGCCGTGTCAGTGATAGCAGTCAAACTCCGGATTTTGCCTAATTGTTTCTCTACAATTGGCTCTGTATGAAGATGCTTGTTCTGATCTAGGGACACCGCTTACCAAGAACTAAAATTCTTTTGGACAAGTTGTCTGAACCCTTGTTTCTGTGCTACAGGAGTTTTCTACCTACTCAGAAATTCAAAGTCAAACCAAAAATTATCTTAACAATAGGATATAGAGTAAACAGGAAATAGCTGGCAATTGACAGCAAATCTTGGCCAAATGAAGGTAGGATACTCAGTCTGAGACAGAGTTTGTTTCACTGAGTCTGTTTTTGACCATGCCTCAATGGCCTCATCAGCTCTCAAATAGAAACCAGAACACAATGCCAGAATGAGACAGCATGTGGAAGGAACGAGCCAGTGGAAATAAACAGCAGAAAATAGCAGAGGGGATAAAAAAATACATTTTACTTCTGAACATGCAAGATAAAGAACTTGCTTTTAAAAGTTTTTTTTAATTATGAGTATAAATGGAGAATTACACAGTCATTTTGGGAAAGGATAAGAGAGACAAACCTAGACTAAGCTACAACACATGCAGTGATGAGAAAATTATGTTGCAACAGTCAGTGGCATTTAGAAGACCTTTCTCAAAATTACAATGGCATTTTGAGCATAAAAAATTTAAAATAAAAATGTGTGCATATTCTGTAAGCCATCCTGCCAAGGGAATTTACTGACAAATCCTGCATTACCTGTGTTAGGTAATAGTGCCAGGAATTCATTCTCTCTCTTTTCTTAGCCATATACAGGAAAATAAAGTTAGTGGCTATCTACATAGTGACAAAAGTGGCAGAGTCTGTGTGGATGTGGGTTCTTAACACATTAGATAAGAAAATACCATTTAGGTACAGGGCTTCAATGTTGCTCCAGAGGACCAATACTGTGGGAAGAACTCTGCAAAGCGCTTAATTCAAGACTTCAAGATACATTCTTCTGAGACACCACTGTGCCCCACAGTCCTGAGCCCTGTCCCTCAGCTGGGCAGTGCAGGTTGGCACAGGCTTTCAGGCCATGTCCCAGCAGGCAGCAGCACAATCCCTGTTGGCCCCAGATGTGCCAGGGAGCACACTGGTGACACACAGATCCCTCGAAACAAATGCCCACCTACCTAAAATGGCCATTGTGGCTGGGGAGGAGAGTTTCGTGATAACCATCACTGTGGTCAAGATGCCACCCACGTGGTAAAACAAATCCCAGTTCCTCTTTGTCTTTATCCAAATGAGCACGTTATGCCTAAGAGGGACAGTTGCTGGGGTTACGACTACAAAAATAGCATGGCATTATGTTACTGCGTGGCTCAAATCTGCCACGACCTCCGGGCCCTCCCAGGGCTCCTGAAGAGGAAGGCAGGGTGTTTCCTGCAGTGGGGTTAGTCAGGCCCTGGTCACCCCTCCAGCCTGAGCCCCAGAGACGCCCTTTTTGGAGTGATGAGTACTGCCGGAGGGATGGAGAAACCCCTGCTTGTTGCTGCTGCAGATCTGCAGGGCCACCCTCACCAGCTGCACTTTGTGGTGTGTCCCATATGGGCTGTACAAAAAAAAAGCCCACTTAACCACAGACAGAATCAGTCCCAACATGGGCCAGGAGACTCTAAAAGCACCTGGTGGGCAAAAAGCAGAGGCCTAGGGCTGTTTAGAGGGGCTTGGCCATGATATTCTTTATTTAAGGTTTTTCTCTAGTGGTATCCTATCCTGTTGCACCCAACCAAGCCTTCTCAGCACCAGGACAGATGGCCAGATAGGCTGACTTGCAGGCAGATAGCAAGAACTAAGCAGGCTGTAGGCATTTTCTGGTGAGGCTGTGCTGGTTAGATCCAGACATTTTTGATGCATGTACACATTCAAAATGAGGAAGAGGAGGAATTTCACTGTAACTAGAAAGGTTTTGTTTGACATTTGGGGTAGGGTGGCTTCCTTCTCTTAATTTCAGGACTTTGCCTGCACTTGACTCTCCACTGGTTTCCCAGGAAAGTATATTCCAAGGTACCCAGGAGAATCCACTCTCAGATGCCTCGGGTTTGAGATAAATGTGAGACACTAGGTCCTATATGTGCTATTTTGGGGAGGACTAGGAAATTGTCTCAAATTGTGCCAGGGGAGGTTTAGATTAGGTATTAGGAAAAATGTCTTCACCGAAAGGATGATCAGATATTGGAACAGGTTTCTCAGGGAAGTCATAGAATCACCATCCCTGGAAGGGTTCAAAAGGCAGGTGGATGTGGCACTTAGGAATTTGATTTAGTGGAATGCAGTGGTTCTCAGTTAATGGCTGGACTCAGAGATGTTTTGCCAATGTTCTGCATGAGCAAAAAGAGCCAGCCTAGGCCACATCACCTTGTACTAGCAACTTCTGCTAATTCTAGGCCAGAACTCTTTTCCCAGTGCCAGTGTGTCTTGGTAGGAGCGGGGAAGAAAGGGAAGTAAGATATGCATTGTGTAACTATTGAGAGTGCCAGAGTTGTGAGGACAAGCATTTACCTCCTTTCCTTGTACTGCTTTCCAGACAGGTGAAAACAAGCTCTGATGAAGTAGCAGGAAAGGGTTCAAGATTTTTCTGGCTACAAACTTGTTGTAGGTACTAAAGTGAAACACAGCTGTGTTTTGGGACATGTGTGTGAATGGAAGAAGGAAACAGGCTGAGGTATGACCAGCAGACAGGCCCCACATCAGGTGCCATGAAATCTCACAAACAAGTCTTGTGCAATGAAGGTTTTATTAGGAGTAACTTCTTGGCAGCAGTACCAGTCTAAGCAGTCACTCACCCTATTCCTACAGCCCCGTGCTGCACCCTTACAAACACCTGTGCATCAAATCAAGGAACTGGTGCAGTTAAAACCCCTTTTTTGTGAATTTTTGCTGGATCATTTGTAGTGGACTCTTTCTCCAGTTTATGTCACTACACAGTTACACAAACACAGGGGCCAGCAGAGCACAGGGGTGAGAAATGTTCTGTGAGTCACACTGTCACCAAGCCCTGAGCTCATGGGACTCAGAGACTGCCCTCAGCATGCAGCATTAGCAGCAGCCCCTTCCTGGGAGCAGGGAGGTGCCAGTGCTGTGAGGACAGGCATGAAACCCCTCTGCACTGGGCACTGCAGAGCATTAAAACTAGACCTGTAACTTCTGTTGAGTCAGGAAGAAACCAGGCAAAACAGGCACAGCAATGCAAATGACAGGCTGCCACCAAAGATGTCAAAGGGAAACAGCCTGGGATTTCTGTGACAGCCAGGCAAGAGGCAGTTGTTGTGTAAGAGAAACCACTGCATGAGCATACTGAGCAAATCTCTTATTCTGGCACATGTTCAGATAAGTGGGAAAATTATCTAAGCAAAGGGGAAAGCGACATAGAAATTTATTCATATCCACTTCTTCATATTGTCAGAGTATTAATTTTAACTAATTCAAAATTAATTTAATTTTCAAAATAACTTTTAGGGAGTAAAATTGCAAAGTTGTCTAGTTCACAAGTCGATACAATGCAAAGTGGAATTCCAAAGTTTTGTGTATGGAATGATACTGTTATACTATTCCTTAAAGCCCACAGACTTTATAAGATAGCCCATAAAGGGAAATTTATACACTGTGTGCCCATCCTAGAAAAATACTGTATTCAAATATCAAGTGATTTCCACGCTGAAAGCTGAGACCAAAAACATCAGCCATGCCAAGATCAGAGCAATCCTGTTATCAAAGACACAAATCTCATGGCAGGCTATTTCTCCAGAGTCATTTGCACTAACCAGGAAAGTCTGTTTTGCTGCTACATTTTCACAAGACAAAACTGTAGTCAGTACAATCTGAGAATTTCCTGTGAAAACCTAGCCCAGGTGGCAACGAAAATCTCACCAAGATATAACTTTGTGTGTCCTCAAAACATATTGTACTTACCAAAACATACTAACATGATGCAGATGCACATTTTTTAAAAAAAGAACTTGTAGGTTTCCTCCTTAGAGCAGCCTTAGTTTATAAACTAAGCTGTGGACAGGCCAAACATACAGCAGGACGACAATAGTCGTCCTACAGAGGTGTGGAATTCAAAGCTATCAGCCCTTTGGGATAAAGACAGAATGTGAATAACTGCCTACATCAGTAAGCTGCTTCCAAAGGTCACCTTTAAAGACAAAAAAAAAAAAAGGCTGAACCCAAAACTAAGCAAAAAGGCCCAGGCTCAGAGATACTAAAGCCATAAAACACAGTCAGCTGCTTGCATCTTGCGCGGGAATAGCCTTGCCCTGTGTGCCTGGAATCATCAGGATTTTCTCTTGCGTTAGATTAAGAAACAGCGTGAGAAACTTTTTTTCCTTTACAGTTACATTCAAACGAACGGGGATAAGGTGACGATTTTCTCTAGCCTTTGCTGGAGAACCTCTGGGAAAGGAAAAGTTCCCACCTGGCACACCTTCACCAGAAGCGTAGAGGGGCGGGGAGGGGAGAGCAGCCAGGGGGGTGTCACCTGTGGGGACTGGCAGGTGACAGCGAGCGGGTCCCCGCCCCCCCCACGGCCCGCGGGGCTCCTCTGCAGCCGAGCCGAGCTCCGACAGCTCCGCAGGGAGGAGCGGACCAGCGCAGCCTCCCGCTGCCGCTTCCAAAGGCTACAGCTCGGCTCCCGGCTCCGCAGCCACCTGTGCGCGGCCCGGGCGGGGCGGGGGCGGGCCGAGCACCGGGTCCCTCCTCCGACGGTGCCCGCGGGCGGGACGGGCACGGGCTGAGGCTCCGGCAGCGCCGTCCGACCCGGCGGACGCTCCGCCGCACTCCGAGCCGGCCCCGGACGAACCGCGCCCTGCCCTGCCTTGCCCTGCCTTGCCCTGCCTTGCCCTGCCTTGCCCTGCCCTGCCCTGCCCTGCCCTGCCCTGCCCTGCCCTGCCCGCCCCCCGAGCAGCTGCCGGGCCGGGGGCAGCGCAGACCATGGACAAGCTCAACAGGCTGACGGTGCCGGCCGGGGAGAAGCTCAGGTGGGAGCCGCTTCCCGCGGGGTCCGGGGCATTGGGAGGCACGGGGAAGTTGGCAGAAGCTTCGTGGTAAAGCGGAGTTATGACCAGGGCGCTGCCGGGAAGTGTGGGAGGTAAACGCGGGTCTGCAGAGATTAATCGGGCACAGATTTCAAAGCAGAATGTGTGTCCGGCTTCACCTGCAGCGCAAAGAGGAATGTTTTCAAAGTGTCTTGTTTTCAAAGCTATAAGAAAATAGTTTGAGTCACAAAGATGAGCCTTATGCAAATTAGGAAAACTTAATTGCTTAATGGTTTAATGCCCTATGAAGATAGCTTTTGCAGTTAAGGTCTGTAATATTTCCTCATCTTCGAAAGAACTGGTGGAATAGGGGGAACTGGAAAATAGGAAATGTTCGTAAGTGAAGAACAGAGTTAAATACGGGATTGGAGAGGAAAAAGCAGAAGTTGACCATTACTGAAATATTTTTAGTGTGACTCGATTGGTGTGCTGGTACAGTTGGCACCCAAGGCTCTTTCATTTTGACTTTTTTTTTTTTTTTCCGAATAGCTAAAAAGGGTTCTGTTTCCGATTAAAGTAGCATAGAAACTTTTTCTTCTCCTGAAAAATAAGAATGAAATACGGAAAAATTTCTTTTTCCTGAAGTAACTCTTACTTAAGCATTGGATAACCAATTTATAAACCGTTCTCAAGTCTCTCTCCACAGAAGCCTTTCATGCAAATTTGAATAATCCCTTGTAAAGCTAATTTTGATGCACTGTCACTTCTTGTTATCTACTCTTTCCATACTGTTGAAATATTAGCAGAGGTGGGCTGGGGGGTTGTACTTGCAGAGCTGCAGTGACACTTATGTTCCTTACTCAGGCACACCTAATAAAACCCTAGCAAGACTGCATCCTACAGCCCGGCCAAGAACTCTGTGTAAGGCTCAAAGGACAGGGGGAAGAAAATAGTGAATTTTCCCATTGTCTGCAATTTATCATCTTACATAGTCTAAACTGATCTAAATGGTGTCAGGGCTCAATGTTGGTCTAAACCAGTTCTCTTAGGGTAACAAGCTGAGAAAGTTATTGGTACATAGAGAAATAAAGCACATGCTACATAAAATTGTAGCTGGGATGAATTTTCTGCACTTTCGCAACTGATTACAGCAGGATTGCTTTCAAGACTTCAAGACTTCTGTCTATATGCGAGGTTTAGAATGGTCCACAGCTTGTTTGTAAACTGATTCAAAGGCCCTAAACCAGAAAGGCAGCATCACAGCTCTGCTGCATCTTCATGTAGCTGACACTCTTCATCTTGTCTGAGGTTTTAATATTGCTGTAAAATATGGAGGAGGAAGAAGTAGCTCTGCTTTCCTGTATTAACTTGAACTATTAAAAGCTACTTTTTCTCCCCTCTTCATGGCCAATTCACCCTAGTTGTGCAAGGAATGTAGGAGCACATGTTTCTCAAGCCTGAGTGTTCTCACCACGTGCTGTGGAAGTGCACGCATGCTTCAATTTGAGTGTGTTGAAGCATGTCCTTAAACAGAAACCTGGAATTTTGGCTACACGATCTTACTTACAGTATCAGAATTTTAAAACCTTAGGGCAGAACTTTCCAGGAGTAGATTTTAGTAGGACAAATTTAGAAGAGGTGTGCAAATACAGGAGGAGATAAGCATAACATGGCGGCAGCCTTTTCCTCCTTGTTTGAAACAGCTGAATACCCCCCTGTGCTGCGTGACTTATTGACAGTGTAGTTGACTTCCTAATATAGTCTCTGTCTGTATTGAAGACACATAGGGGGTTCAGAGTTTGTACCAAATGTTACATGAACTAAATGGTTATGTCAAAAACGTACCTTTCTCCATATGCTAAGATGCAATGCTGAGAAATATTCTTGCCAAACACAGTTCAGTTGGAGTAATTACAGTTTACATTTTTTTAAAGACAGCTTTCTTAAAATTTCTGCTTTATAGCAGCAAAAATTAAAGAAGTGCTGCTGTTGAGTCAGTGTCTGAGAGTAGATATTTTGATTTTTTTAAGTGTAGACCTGAAAAACTAGATATTATGTGGCTTTACTAAACTCAACTATTCTAAGCTTCAGCTATATTTGAGTCTACCAGACCTAGCTTTTTGTTGCACTAGCAAGTCTTATGACAGATCTGAATTCTTAACGTATTCCATTTGTTAAGTTTATTGCAACAATAAGAAATGTAAGTGTTCTTACATGGCTCTGACCTAAATGTGTTCTGGTATGTACATTGTTTGCAGTTATTGGATAGTAATGCTGGAATTTCATGGAATTCTTGTATTAATTTTATGTGATGTTTCTCATAAGGCACACACACTATTATGCAAGTATTTCCTTGGAGTACACTGTATGTTCTGACTGCTTCCATATACACAGGAAAAGTGAATTCTGAGGTTTAGTTATTTATCATGAGTGGCACATGCAAATAATTTGGTACTTTGAATTGTTTTGTAAAGTGTGGAGTGAATACATGAGCGATAGCCATGCTGCCGTGGCAGGCTCTAATGTGCCTTGATTTCAGCCTGAACTTCAGGGGGAAAAAAAATTTCACTCATAATTGGGGGCAGTAGGTGACATGGGTAACAGGAAGTTAGCAATTCAAAAGATACAGCACTAAACTTGCAGACTCTTTTGTGGTTCAACTTCCTGAGTCTATGATTCCTGATATTTGAATGATTTCTAGCTACTATGTATGACTGTGTCATAGCATCTCTTCAAACTTGCTGAATTTTTTTTTTTTTTGTTATGACCAAAAACCTTAATAATGGCCCTCTGCTCAGAGCTGTCTTCAGCTGTGTGTCACAAAGTCCTTTTCAAAGGCATCATTTCCATCACCACTCCAGGGATGGGCAAACCACAGCATGAACCAGAAGTGTGCCACATGCTTTCACTTGCCTAAGGTCATGCAGCTAGCAACTTCCAGATTGCAAACAGACTTTTCCAAAAGCACAGTTTTATGTTTGTTAATTTGCAGCAGTTCTTTCCCCACCACCCCTCTCAAAAAAAAAGTCTTAAAATCACTGTCTCCAGCCGTAACTCCCAATTAAAAGCAAGTGGGAAAAAATAGCAATTGACTTTTTTACTCAGGTTGAAGAAGTGCGTTCAATTATTTGCAGTATTTTGTATTCACATCTCTTGTTAAACAGGAAAGTTTAAGCCCTAATTTTATGAAAATCAAGAGATGTTTCCTTAAGGCCTGAATGTCTGTTAATTGTCTGTCAAATTTAAAGGTGTTTATGGTCTTCAGGAATTTTCTACTCATAGAGATAGCTTGGCTGTAACTGCTAGGTCTTTTTTTTACCACAGGACTTTCTGGCAATGTTTCTTTTTCAAAGAGGGTAGTAGAAAATTAATTCATTTAGCACTGAAATTATGTTTAGGTGTAAACTGATACCTTCTGTGCATAGGATTATTTACCGTAGTTAGCATTTTCTTTTGGAGAAAATGAATGGGCAATATCTGAACAATAGTTATATAGACTCCAGAGGAAAGGACATGGAGATAATAGAATTGTGGAATGGTTTAGATTGGAAGGGACCATCTAGTTCCCATCCCTCAGCCATGGGCAGGGACACCTTCCACTAGACCAGGTTGCTCAAAGCCCCATCCAACCAGGCCTTGAACACTTCCAGGGATGGGGCATCCACAAGTTCTCTGCCAGCCTGTTCCAGTGCCTCACCACCATCCCAGTAAAGAATTTCTTCCTAATATCCAATCTAAACCTACTCTCTTTCACTCTAAATCAATTCCCCCTTACTCTATCACTACATGCCCGTGTAAACAGTTCCTCTGCAGCCTTCTTGTAGGCTCTATTCACGTACTGAAAGGCTGCAATAAGGTAACCCTTGTATATATGAAATAAGGTTAGCTTTCTTCAAGCTGAAGAATCCCAATGTTCTCTGCCTTTTCTTACAGAGGAGGTGTTCCAGCCCTCTGATCATCTTCAATGATTCAAATGTCACTGTTCAGTGGTCTAAAGGCCCAGATAGGAACTGTTCCACATAGGAAATTTTTCCAGACAAACCAGGCACAGGGAAAAGGAGATCACCAGCCACATCTGCTGTGCTGATGGGTACAAACAAAAGTTCTTTCTGTAGAATTGTTAGGTCCAGTTTGCCATACAAAGCACAGGATTGTGATTAACAGATAAAGCTGTATATTCTCTGTTTCTTCTAGTTTTTTGTCAGCTTAAACATTTCATGAATCCCTCTCATCTCTGAACTTTGGAATAGAATGAGATAGGACATGCACACTTCCCCAAATGCTGCTGCAAAAATCCATTCTTGCACTCCCAGTGCGACTTCTCCAGTCAAATCCTCTTGCTTCTCCCTTTGACCTTGCTTCAGCATAGCACAGTCTCCATCCCATCTATATTTGTTCTCCTTTATTCCTTTCTCTCTGCACTATTTCATTATAGCAATCCCTTTAAAGCTTCTTTTCTTCTTTCCAGCTGCGTCATCCTGCCTGGACCAATCTCCAAGCTAAAAAAGCCAAACCAACAAATCCAAACCTGAAACATGCTACCTTTTACAAGAAAAAAACCCCAAAACAAACAAAACACCCACAAACCTAAAAAAAACCCCATAAAACACAACTAAATAACCACATTATATTTATTCTCACACAGAATTTCCTGCCTGTAGTGATGTTTATAGAAAATTATGTTTGACTGTGATCTACCTGTGTGTTAAACAAAAATATGGCAATGTGGACAAAATGATGTGGTGTAATATTGAAACTGTGGTGAGAAGCACTGGTTTAATCTGTGTGTGTAGACAGCACTGTAAGACTATAGTCTGTTCACAAGGTGAGCTGTGCTTATATAGTACCTTTAGTTTCATTCTACTTGTGCTGGCAAAATTGTGCAGTCATTGGCACAGCTTATTCCACCCCTGTTTCATCTTCATGGTTGTAACAGCCCAGACATGGTGTAATTGGAACACTTTTAAATATGCTAAGCACTGTTTAGGCTTTTTGTTTAAACAATGAGTGAAATCTGGAGCTTTAAGACTGCATGCAGTTCCAGCATCGTGACCAAACACAGAGGAGAAAATAAGATTTCAATTACGTGCCAAAAAGAAACTGAAAAACATGACAACTTGTAGAGTTCAGATCACTTCATGTTAACAATGCTACATTAACTGAAGTTTTTGACATCTAAAAAAATTTGACTGTTTCTTCTTGATTTGTTAAGACTTGTGTCGTTCAGGATTAAAATGTGCTTCTCCTTTGCAGCACGTTACTTTATGCACACTGCAATGGGGAAAATTTGTATCTGCTCTATTTGATCTATTTAATGGGAATACCTCCACATTTCAAGTTTGACTTCAGGAATCACTCAAGAGTAACTTTTAGCCATCTTGGGATGTCTACATTGTATTTCGTAGATGATGTAGAAGTCACTGATCATTAGAAAATAAATAATGTATTTTTTTATGACGTAGTTTTTTCCTTCTGCTTTTATGTGTTTTTAAAAATTATTGTTGCATTAGAGGACTGATTTTAGTTTTGGTTAACATCTTTTATAGTCTAAGTATCCTAAAACATGTTACAATATGACAGATAAGCAATTATGTCTTTTAGAAAGCAAGTATTACTGGTTTAATGTGCTCAACAGACAAGAGAATTGGAAAACTGATGGAAAAGAGTGGCTGAAAGTGACAGGATTTTTGCATTTGGCTGCAGGGAACCATCTTAGATTTTTGGTAAACTGTAAAAGAACTTTACGTATTCTGTAAATAAGTTTGGTTTGTGACAACCATAATAAATGACTGAGGAGTAAAAGAAGCTTGAAAATTCTGTTAGCATCTTTATCCTGATCTGTTAGTATATACATTTTGGACAAGTTCATTTTCCAGGGTAAACAAACCCCGGTGTGCAATGCTATAGGTTGATAACCTCAACAAAAAACTAGTATATAATAAATACTTTAGAAAGAATTAAAATAATGCATCCCAAGACAATAATATGAAAAACATGAGCATACGTTTTTCAGGCTTAATGCAAGGGCAACTAGGTGAAGTAGGCTATGAATACAAGTGGCTGTACAATGTGGCTAAATGTTTCCTTCATGTCTTAAAATATAGATGCTGCAGGCATCTCCGCAAGAAGCACAGAGGTGAGGAAGCACTACTGGAGCTGTAGTTACATGGCCAATTTAACTCAGCATAAGTCTGAGCTGCTGCCAAAAGAGTAGGGCCCTTTCTCCACCCTCCCAACAGCCCTGCTTGCCCTGCCACTCATCTCCACCCTCACACTGGCACTAGGGAATCCAGTGACCATGTGATGAAGCTGGATCTGATCCTGCTGATATCTAAATTGGCAGCAGAAAAAAAGAAGTTAGTTTCCCAGCTGGAAGTTCCATGAGTCATCATAGCTGGGTAAGCAGGGAGGGCATTAAAGAGTGGAATTTCCCCTTTCAATGGTAGCCCATGTGGGCTCCATTAAAGTGACCTAGAGAACAAAGTACTTCTCCAAAGTTTTAACAAAATTTGATAGGCTTTGGAACAAAATAAACAAAACAGATCCATGAGTAGCCTCTATTAGATCCCTGCCAGTGCCACCCTACATGTGTGGTGGATATATTGCTTCTGTAGCTTGAGCAACAATACTTTCAGCCCAAGTACAGCAGTGTAGTGGTAATTTTCTGGGTGCAAATGCTGTCTTTATTCACTTCCCTGCAATGACTTTGTGCTTCCTCTTTTTGGTGAAATATGAAACCCCACTTAACTCTTAAATTTCTGCCCTTACTCTCCTGCACCAACCAGACTGTAGTGTACTAGTCCTTCAGGGAGATAGAGCACTCAGTTAGTTTTAACTGGAACTGTATTTTAAAGTAACCTGCTGCTTGCAAACCTTTCAGAAAAGATGAAGTAAGCCTTGTGCATGTAGCTTCTATGTGTGGTTTCTTTTTGTTTGTTTTGTAATGCACTAACTTACATCCAGAGGCCTGGTGCAAAAAAGAGATCGGTTAAACAACAAAAGATTCAAAACAGAGCAAGTCAGTTACAGAACAGAAAATATACTTTAACTTTTTATGTCAATAAGTGACGTGTAATATTCACTTGCATATTATAATAGCTAATTTTTTCTGTACTCCTTATAGTATCACTAATATTCAGCTGAGATAAAGGGGAAAACAATGTGGATAAGGGGGAAGAGGTGTACAAACCTCAAATGTTTCCAGCTATTGTTAAGTATCTATATTTTTTAAAAGTTGTACTAGAAAGTGCTTGGTCATCACTGCTTTCTGATATTCAAAATTGGCTGCGAGGTCCCCAGTAGTAGTAAAGAAAGATAACAGTAAACAGGTCTACTTTGCTTCTCTGCTAAATAAAGGAAGAAGGTTATTGCAAAAAATACTGTACAACTTAAACACATGAAGCCTTTATTATTAGTATACTGTCCATACATACTCAGAAGAAGCCTCAGCCTTGGTCTAAAGTGAGAAAGCAGTTGCCCCACTCAGTTGGTGACATTGATAGGGCTCTAGTTGTCTTGGTTCCATTGATCAATCTTCATGGGCTTTTTCAATAGGGAGAATTTCCAGTCACTCAAAGTACTTATACTTTCATGTCAGGACTGATTTGTGTCAAAGGTGTATTATGCTTTTACATGCTATATGTTTTTATTTCCTCAGTGTATGTTAGTACTTAGTAGTACAAGAGGGACCGACAGCTTCTTTGTGAAGGTTACGTAGAGGGCATATGAGGATGAGAAGGATAATCAATATTTAGCCTTTCTGTGCTTCTGTGTGTACGATGTAAACACACATCTGCTCTAATTGTGGGGTTTGCCATTAGTCAAAATAGTGGATGATTCAAAAGTGAACAGAACAGGATGTTATTGAGACTTTTTAAAAAATCAACACTCTTGGTAAAATTTTTTTATAGTCATTTAGCCTTGTGCATCTCATGAACACAGCAGAAGACAATCCGTTGTTCCCTCTTCCTCTCAGATAGGTAGCTGTAATTGACTCCTTCCCACAAGCGGATTTCTTTGAACTTTTCTTCACAGCTTTGAGATAACTTTACAGATAAGGATCAAAGGCTTAGTGCTTTGAATGGATGGTTTGGTATCACGGGTTACCACCTCCAGCTCCAAACATCCTTCTCTTCCGTTATGGAAGTCATTGCAGGGGATGGGTTGCAATAAGCCCTCAGAGTAGAGGAGGGGCTGTAGGCCCCTATCTGGGACCAGCAGCAACTGAAGTAGTTTATGTGACTGCACCTCAAGGATTCAGCTATGTCTTTATGCATTACACACATGTAACAGTCATTGAAAACATCAGCTCCAGCCCAGCTGGCTGGTGACAGTCAAGGGAAAAGTGGTACTTTTCTTGTTTGTTAATTTATTTTGATAAGATAGCTCAAGATAAAAGCTTCATGCTTTTCAAAATCTCAAGTGGTACTTTTACAAATCCCCTTCTAGGTAAGCAGGTTCTTCCCACAAAAGAAAGCAGGAGTCTTCCCCTTTGTCCAGAAACAATAACCTTCTTTCTTAATTTGGTCACCTGCATAGCTGTTTATAAAATTGAAGGCTAATGGAAACACAAAACAAAGACCAGCTGGGGAGAATGTGATGGAATAATTGTACTATGAGAGGCCATAAGGGAGGGGTCTGGGCATGTTGTTCCTTCTTTAGTTTCATATTTTAATGTGTTTTTTGTAAAATTAAGAGATAGATGTATTAATTCTTAATTTTCTACTCTTTGAGTTGTGGTTTTTATCTTCTAATAACAGCTTTTATGCTCCAAATTCCATCATACTTTTCTTCACTTTCTGTTTTGTCGTTCTTGTCTGTAAAACTTTATAGCTGAGGCAGGGAGATATTTTTGGAGATGTTTTCGTACTTACTAAATCACATTCTAGGTTTCCAATGCTAAGCATTTGAATTTGCTTGGAAACCAAAACCAAAAAACCCCACCATAAACAAACAAAATTCTCCAAGAAACAATGACTTCTTGTTTTAATGTGATCTATTATGCTGCTTTTCTTAAGACAAAAATGAGTGCTACACCTACCTACAGTCTTACTTTAAATGAATGGACACAATAATGATCTTCAGAAAATGTGACTTTCTAGGCACAGAACTACAGGTTGTCCTGTCAGTGAGAGACCTGAGATGTACCCAAAAAAGTATAAGAACTGAAACTGGAATGCAAACTGTCTGATTTACAGTGGGATTAATTTTTAAAATGATTATAACTATGTTAAAATCAATTGAACTTCATCAGTTAAAAGATTGAACTGATGTTAGGATGAGGAGAAAGTATATTGAGATCCTTTAATGCTGAATGTCTCAATATTGCTTGCAAAGCTTCCCTTCCAGACCTATTTGAATGTTCAAAATTCTGCCCTTCTTTAAGTAGAGAAACTCGTTTGTGAGTACAGATGGGGATTTTTCAAGAGGCAAAACAGATAATTCAGATAGTCCTGTGAACACCAGGAATTTAAGGAGGTATGATTCTAATCCTCCAGATAAGCAGAAATAGGTATGCCTGTAATACGGAAACCTTCCTGTGAATTGTTTAAAACTGGTTTTTGTTTTGCCAGCACTCCCTACCGTTGCTGCAGTCAGCCCTGTGTCCAAAAACATTATCAGGACCCATCCCAGCTGCACATGCTCACAGCCAGACACTTTGAAGCAATTGCGCCCTGTCTGCCCACTCCAGAGACCCCCTAAGATGCTCTTACAGCAGAGGGCTGGCACTTGCCCTGTGACACAGGCAGCTGTACAGCTGAAATACAACCAAGTGTGCACACTGAAGGTGCAAAGTACTGGATTATTCCCTGCACACAAGTAGGTGGACTGTGCTGTTCATGCACACAGGAGATCCCTCTCTGTTTCCAGGAGCAGTAAAAGGTCATGACCACTGAGGAACCATTCATGCTGACTGCTCTGAGCCATATATGCATAGCTACATAATATATATTTGCAAATGTCTTTACAGACTTATAATGATGATAAATACAATTTCTCAAAAATTAGTCTAAATGGTGGGAAAATTCTGTATTACAACAGATCTGTCTGAAATTAAGACCGACCCCTCTTTTTCAAGTCTGGTGATTCTGTACCTCATCTCATGTCTGAGTTTAAAGCTTATTGTACACTTTATTCTTCTTCATGCTAGTTATATGTTTCTCTTTTAAATATTATTTTAACTTCAGAAAGCTTTTGTAGGCTAGTGTGTATGCAAAAGAGCCAAGAGCTTCCAGCTGATGTCTGAAGGTGGGGATGTGTCACAGGCCAGGTCCACCCAGCATCCTTCTTTCACTAATCATGCATTCCTCATATACTGAGCTGTGACCAGATCAAAGAGAGGGTGGTTCTGTTTCATTTTGTTTCATCTCAAGGCAGCTCTGCCAGTCTTTGAGCACAGCTAGGTATTTTGTGCCACAGCAAATCCTTCTTTCAGGATATATGGTATTTGCAGTGCGAAAACTTTCCTCCTTTTACACTTTGTCAATAGATCTGATAATCCGGAATTACTGGAGGTTCAAATTGGTAAGGTATGAAAAATAGCAACACAGTGTTGTTTCATTCAAAAAGTGTTTCATTTCAGGATTCTGGTTTTTTGTTAATCCCTCCAACATGTAGAATTTCTAATGCATTTGTAAGAATCCTAACGCTTTTTAGAAGTACCTAGAGCCAAGATTTCCAAACTTCTCATCTGCAGAACTTTGAAAATCCATTCTGTCTGCAAATGAGTTCATGATCCAAAGGGTCCCATCCAGTCTATACTTGTCACAATTAAGCTGGATCTCAAAATACCTGTTGCTGAAATGTGTTTCAAAGATCAGCAGTGACACAGACTGCAGATTAACCTGCAAGCCTTATTTTACATGAAAAGCTCTCACCCAGAATGAATGAAGAGTTAGTGCTTGTAGTTAAGGAGCAACTCTTTAAGTTTGACCTCTTAGTTATCTTTAATTACATGTAATGCAAGGTAAAACTAGCATTACTTATTATTTTCATTTAAAGTACAAGCCGATTGAGGTTCTTGAATGTTTCTACTATCTGCTCATCCAAGTGAACACAAGAGAATAAACATTAGTTGGTAATGAGGTCCTGACTCAGGTTGTGAAGAAAGAGGGTTGTAGTTATGTACTTGAAGCAAGGGCTGTCTGCACTGGGCCATGGTAGCCTCCATTTCCTACATACTCTCAGGGCTGCAGCTCTGGTAAGTCCTCCCACAATGAACCTCTTTACTTGGAGTATAATCTTAAGTAAAGTATTTGAGAGCCATACAAAAAGTATTTTAGCACTGGTCAGATATGTAGATCCGGGCAGAACATTAAGTGTATAAATGCCCTTCTGTGCTTCACCTTCCTCATTGTTCTGGAACAGCCTTTGGGGCTTGGGATTGAGACCCTTAGGATTTGGAGAATCCTCTTGCCATGGCCTTTGCTATCTGCCTTTCACCTTTTCTATTGTTTCTCTAAGATCTCAGGTCAGACAGACAGCTCTTTGTAAAACTTTTCAGTTGTTACCTATTATATTGCCTGGCACCTCAAGAAATCTCAGCCTCTAGCTAACTGGATAGACTGGTTTTTGCAGTTTGTTCAACTTTATGGGCCAAAGGGGATTCCACTTGAACTGGAGATCAGCCATGCTCGATGACTCCCTACAGTTACCACTACACAGTGCCCTGGTTATCTGCTTATTCTCACAGGCTTGATACGAGTTAAATTGCCTGGAGGCAAAAAACAAGTATTCTAATAACTCCTGTAAGAGCTACATCACTTCAAAGATTGAAAAAATTCACACAAACACATATTAGGTACTCTCTAATTTATCAAAGTTGTAATTAGAAAATGAAATGCCTCCATAAAAAGAATAAGAAATAAAAGACACGCAGATTTTTAGGAAATTTGATTATGCAAAAATAGGAATGTTTTGATTTCAGTCTATCTGCATGGAAAAAATAGCATCCCAGTGACAGCATGTGTGATCATCTCCAATTTAAATGCACTTTTTAAATAGAAATATGTATTAAAATGATCTTTTAATCAATAGCCTTATTCAAGGCTCATGGAACACCCATGATACTCTAATCAATTCACCTAAATATAATCAAATGAAAATCAAACTGTTCTGACCACTACTTGTGGTCAGCAGTTTTGGGGGGGTGGATTTTATTTATGCATGTGTAGATTTTTTTTTAGAGACAAAATGATAATAATGAATTGAACTAGTAAGGTGAAAAAAAAAACATGTTTTTTTCAAAATAAAGCCATAATTTTGCTAATGGAAATATATATTCATGTCAGCACTGAGCAATAAGCAATATTCAGATATAAATCTACAATTAGGTTTTTTGGTTGTTGTTGATGTTTGAGTCCTATCTCCAACAAACAACAGACTCAGGAAGAAATGTAACTGATGCTGCCATGTATGCCTAATTGAAGTCTGGCGAGCCTTTCTGAAAGAAACACAAACACTTGCAGACAACCATTCTCCCCAAACTAGAACTAAACCATTTAAATCTCCTCTCAGTCTTTTCATTCCTCATTACTTTTAATTTATAGACACTGCCAGGTGCCAGCTGGGGCACAACACAGAGTAAACTGCAGAAAATTGCTATTTGGGATGTTTTGAGCATAACCAGCAGCTGAATCTGTTAGGAAAAAATGACAACAACAAATACCACAGAAAAGCAGAAGTTCATCTGAGCTTTTCACCCCAGATTTATTGGATCTGTTTAGTTTAGATAATAATCCAAGCTTCTTTTATAGCTGTAGTGCATTGTTGCTGGAAATCTTTGAACCTTTTGCTGTGCACCTGCTTTTCACATCTATAAATAATTTATTTCTTTATATCAGCAGGTAAACTGTAAATTAATAGTTTGAATTTTCAGCAAAAGTTAAATATGTGCTTTTGAATTATTTGTCCATTATTCTCACTAATTTTTTTCTGAGTTGAGAACTTAGAAAGAATAGGTTGAAAGGCTTCTTAAGTAAATTTGGGCAAAGATTTAGGCTCTAGGAATACTCTTCAAGTATCAGACTCATGATATAGCTTGTCAGAGCAGGTTATACCATATTATTGTATTACAAGGCTGCTAAAAATGTGGATTATCCTTCAATTTCAGATGACATAGTGCAAGGATCAGTGTTTTGTGTTCTGTTAATTCACATTATTAAGAATAAAATCAAGCTTCATTATTCAGTTTTCTAAAAACTTAGAAGTACTCAGTTATTTAACTGTTCTTTTTAAGCAAGTCTCATAAACTGTGACTAATTATCACTAATACAATTGCTCTAAAATCAGTAGCAGAGGTAGGAAGACCCTTCCCAGCATAAGCCTAATATTCAGCTGCTACCTGATGCCTTGAGTGGCTACATGTCTGCTGAGCCCAAACCAAGGACTGTAGATAAATAATCATATTAGTGCAGTTACTTCCAGATTTTGATAAGCTAATTCTCATCTAATTCCAATTTCCTTTGAACAAATTATTTTAATTTTCAAGAGAAAGTTTTCTATTACTAGTGATGAAGCTGGAAGTTGTCTCTTTTTAGTGAAGCTGTATGTTATTCAACCTTCTGAATAAAAAGGTTTCAAGTTTAAAGGAAACTTTAAAAAGAAGAAAGAGTACTTTGATGCTTGTACTTCTCTTTGTAAGCAAAGCATCCAGGAGTCTATTGGTACCCTGACTGTGCATCAGAGAGGAGGTAGGGAAGACTAAAATGTGGAAAGACATGGACAACTTGCAATGAAGAATGGAAGGCAAATTTAAGTGCGTTTTGGAAAAAAAATACTGGTTGTACTCAAATCTTCAGATCTAATAAAAAATGCTAAGTTTAGGTGAACAGGAAGAACACACACTGTGTGAAGAAACTAGAAATGTATATGCATTCTATAAGTTTCTAGTATCTCCAGGCTTTGGACAGGTTTCACTATAAAGTAGATCTTTTGCAAAAAAGTTCTATCTGTGTTTTTGACATTGACTTGATTTTAGTGGTGTGAGTTTTTTAAATGAGAAGGGATGTGGGATTCTAAGTGATACTTACTGAATGAAAAATAAGATATTCAACTTAAATTGTTATGATTGAAAGTAGAATTTTAATGAGGTCAAGTGCAACTGATGAATGAAACAAACTACAATTCCAGATATCTGTCCATGTAACTGGAGTCCTAAGATCATGAGTTTTTACACCTCAAAGTTGTCAATGCTCTAATAGTTTCTCAAATGGTCTGAGCCCAGGAATGTATTGGTTTCCCCCGCCATTGTAAATGCAAACACTATGGACGTGAGGTAAACTGTCCCTTGTAATGTCAGAAACCAGAGGGCATTCCCATTATAGCTGTGCAGTGTCCTAAAGACAGTCCTGGACAAAATGTTAACATTGAAATATTCTAAACTATTAATTTAGGCAATGATGTTTCTTCCTGATGCACTCACAATTAAATTGATTGTTTAAACTGCATTTAATTATATTAAGAAGGGTAATACAAATAAAATGCTGAAGGGCCCTGTTAAAAAGGGAAGAAAAATTCCTGCACAAATGATTTAGCAATTAAAGTACTTACTGATGATATATTAAGCATATCTTTCTTAATTTATATAAATGGATGTTCAATCACTTGGTAATTTTAATGCTGGCTTTTTTTAATATCTTACAGGAAGCTTCAAAAGATGGTGCATGACATCAAGAAAAATGAAAGTGGGATAATAAACAAGTTCAAAAAGTAAGTTTGAAATGTCAATCCCTAGTTTTATCACTTTGGGGAAGTTCACATTGTAACATACTTTAGTGGTGGGACTGTGTTATTCTAGAGGGATGTACTTCAGTATATGTGAAGAGCTCCACTTCAAAATGACATGCAGAATTGTCATCAGTATTAAAACTGTCATAGCTTAAGTATTGGACTCCAATGGCAGGTTGTGTTTGTAGCCCTAAAAAAAACAGTATTTGAGTGAAATGAACCTTTCTTGAATGTTCTTTGGGAATGGTCATCACTTGTTTGGATGTGTGCCTTTCTTCTTAGGCAACTTTAGGCAACTGCTGCAATTAAGTTTAATTTGAGCTCCACCTTGAACCAACTGGTCAGACATTGTAGTTAAAATTCCTATAAAAATGTTAGGTCCTCCTGTGTTTCAGTCCCATAAAACAAAATCAAGCATTATTATCCACATCCTTATTCCAGTATGAAGTGCTGTACAGAATGCATATTGCTGTCATGTGCATGGAGAGTATCATAAAATATTCATGTGCATTTATACATGGAAAGAAATTCCAGTAATTCTGCATCCTTGTCAAATGAATACACTATTCACTGTTTCCAGTCAAACATCTATTTAAACCAATTAGCTATTTAGCACACTTTCTTAATGCAATAGCCCATTTGCATAGGACTTCCATTTGGATGTGATTTTCACATTCAGATGTCTTTCTTTGCATGGGTCATTGGCAACAAAAGTACTAAGTACTTTGAAAAGTTAATTAGTACACAGTAGTTGCAGTGTTTCCCGGATGACCATATCAAATTCTAGAAATACAGCTCTTGTACATAAAAGGCACATAGAAACAT
The DNA here is from genome assembly GCA_013400415.1 of Scytalopus superciliaris. Taxonomy (NCBI): domain Eukaryota; kingdom Metazoa; phylum Chordata; class Aves; order Passeriformes; family Rhinocryptidae; genus Scytalopus; species Scytalopus superciliaris. The sequence goes on from VXBX01009921.1 coordinate 949,012, forward strand.
TGTTTAAAATAGTTCTCAGAGTGACCACGATGGCTCACTTAAACAAAAGAGCAGAGCTAATACTTGGTCTACATGAATCGATCAATAGGCCCTTGAGACAAGCAATAGGGCTCTGCTGGTTTGGCTGTGCAAGGGCTCTGCAAAGCCAGGCTGGCTCAGCTATTGCCCCAGGCAGGGCTGCTGTTTGTGGGGCAGCTGCTGTCCCTGGCAGGGGAGTGGGATACACTTCTAGAAGCAGCAGTGATCTCTTGACTCTCCCGTTCCCAAGGCAGAAGGAGTAACCTTAGGCTGCAAGCCCTGCTTTGTGGTCTCATTTTCACAGCTGTGTTTCTGACCTTGAGCAGGCTTTGATGGTAAAACACCTGACAGATTCTTGAGATAAGTTTTTCCTTTACTCATCCTCTTTCACTCTTAACACTGCTAAAATTTGCAGTAAATCACAGTCACTTGGTATATGCACTTATTATTTCCATGCAAGTGCAAAAGGAGATTTTCCATTGAGATTACCCTCTTTCAGCTACTTGGTTCTTTAATTTGTGTAGGTTTGTTTTTAACACAGTAAAGAGACCACTGTGTTCAGAGACCCATCTGCAAAAAACTTGTAGTTTCAGCAAGGACCTGCTCTCAGGGAAGAGCTGGTAGGCTGTCTAAAGATTTTTGGTGGGTTTTTGAAGGAGAGGAGGTTGAGGAGGGTTTGTTGTTGGTGCTGCTGCTTTTTAATAAAGGGTGATTTCCTACTTCGCAGTAGTAGTTTAACTGTAATTAATAATATTGCAGTGGGTCCAGTTCAAAAGCCTCAAAGAGAAAAGCAGATGGCAGAAACAACAGAAGCATCTCAAGTTCACAGTTTGAGGCTGCAAACTGTCTCCCATTGTTGCCTGAATGTGAATTTTGCTGTTAAACAGTATTGCTCTGACTGCGTGTCCTTCCTAGAGGGGAAAGACGAGGGAGAAATAGTTCCTGTTTATTCCCCATCCTGACTCAAAATTTTCTGCAGTAAAAATATTGGCCATCACAGGACAGCAGTCACCTGCTTGCCCTTAATCCCTTACAAAACTGTTTACAGTACTGGAGTCCCAGCTGCTGGGCAGATCATGGTGTCAAAGAGGATTATGCGCTCAGGTGTAGAAGCAATGGGTGTAGCCAACACTGTATAGACAATGAGAGCTTGGGCCATTTTTATCATGTTTATATCCTTGGTAATATAGAACAGGGGAGTAGAGAAATCATAGCTTTCATGCTGCCGGATGGTTGCCTATGCTTGAAATGCTGTAAAAACATAGCACTCATCTGAAAATTGTAAGTTTTAAGCCTCTAGGCTCTGTTCTGTGCAATCCTAGCTCCACTGAAACCAGTGCTAAAAGTCATACTGAATGTATAAGCAAAATCAAGACTTCAGCCTAAAGTTTTGGTGGGTGCTGACATACTGTGTTGAATAAGAAACTAGAATGTCAGTTTGCTCACCTTGTTGCAATATATCACATCCTATCAGAACTTCCTTTGCAATGCCATCAGAAATCATGCACTTGCAGTTATGTGTCTGACAGCACACAATCCAAATATGTCCATTTCTCTAAATCACATTTGCTATGTGACCTAAAAATGAAAAGAAGATGCTTTAGCCATCTTTTTAGTTGGGTAAGTCTACTTTAGATTTGTCTTGTTCAGTTTTCTATACCATTTATAACTTAGGCAGTAACTTCAGGCAGAAAAATGGTCATTCTGTTATCAAATATCTTGTCAACCTGCATAGCTGCAACTGGAAGACATCCATGATCCAGCTCTTGGCAGAGGGAAAAGCAGTGTTCTATGAACCAAACAATGAGAGAAATGTACTAAAATCAAGATGTACCACACTTTGAAAAAGAAAACAGCAAAAAATATACCTAATTTTAACAGTTTTTCTGAAGAAACATGAAAGTCACTGTGTAGCTGAATAGAATGTTTTGCAGTGCCAGGATTTTTATTAATATAACAATATTTCATCAAAGTGAGGAAGAATAAATCACAGCTAGATGCCATTTCACTGTCATAGCACATTGTAAAGAAAACGTGTGAAAGCATAGTAATAACACTTTCAAAAAAAGTTTCAGATTAATTTTATCTTGTACAATTGCCATGTACTTCCAAATCTATAACAAACTATTCCACTAGGTCATGAGAACACAGGTCAGGGAAAGTTTATCTCTCAGCTGAATCACACCTTTTGGAATTCTGAAAATGTTTCTGGCAAAGTTCAATTAATTTGTCTTTTAATCACAATTGTGATGATATAGTGCAAATAAAACTAATATGTACTATAAATACTCAATTAAGTAATGTTATCAGTATAAATTTTGTAAAAACTACTAAGTTTAAATGGTCCCTAAGAAGGGAGTGGACTTTGTAAAGACTCAACAATAGAAAAAATGAAGGACTTTTGAAAACATCGAGTTTTCAGGCACATCTTAAATGCTACGGGAGTGAGCAGAAACACTAGTGGAGAAATGCACCAGTGGGAGAATTAAGTGCTACATGGAAAGGGCTACTACTGTATATGTTTGGTTACTTTGCTGGGTGTAGCCTGTATAAATAAGGGTTACTAGATCAGAACACCAAAACCTCTGCTGCAGGGTATTTAAAAATTCTCCATTTAGTGTAGGGAAACAAAAATGTGCTGCAAATTCGAAGTATGTAATTAATATTTGCAGTTCCTTCAGGATCACCTGTGTGAGAAAAGCACATGTCTAACTGTTTTGTTGGTTCATGCTAAGTATGCTATAGGGGGGAATCTTGGAATACATTGTTTGAAAATGGAATAGCTTATTCTCTTTTAAGTTGTTATAAATTTCTGTGCTATGCATTCTGTTCTTGTGGGAGAGGCATTGATACCCCATTGCATGAAATGTCTCAAATGCTGCTTGGTTATTTGTTGAAGCTAAAATGTATATACTAAGATTAAATAGACTTAAATATGTATGCTAAGCTGGATGGCATTTGATTCTTTCAGTCCTTTCTCATTAACTTCAGGGGAGCAGGACAAAGTCAATTGCCATTCCGCAGCATTTGTGTGGATAATGACATCAGAATCTGAAATAGCTACATAACCACGCCCTGGCATAGGGGTTATGTCTTTTGAGCTTGTCTTGTGGTTTGCACAGTGGGTAAAGTTCTGGCTCCTGCAAAGCGAAGCTCCAGCTGGCTTCAAAAGAGCCTGGATTACAGATCTGGTATTCAGTAAACACAGTGAGAATTACTGTTTAAGTGGATTTGAATTTCAGAATAAGTAACATATTTGAAGAGATTGTAGAAAATATAGATGTGGCCATGAACTGTTTCAGCTCTGTGACAGAAACATAATTTCTTTTCTTCTATTGATATTCAGGTTCCAAAATGAACAAGTGGCCTTAATTTGCAAAACTGGGAAAGATACTTGGGATCGGTATGCTATTTCATAGCTGCACAGTAGCACGATAGGCTGCTTAGACACAGACTTCTGTTCTGTACTTCATATGCTTTTGTTATAACGTATTTACATTTTCCATCAGGGCCACTGCCAGGATTTATGGCGCCTGGGACAAAGTGTGGAAGCCTTCTGCTTAACAGCTTAGAAATGTGTAATGTTGCTTAAGCCACATACTTTACACCATGACCCAGACAGCCACTTACTGTTGCCTCAGTTCCACTATTTTCTGAGTCTCCACTAATTCTGAATAGCTCATGATAGACATCTTGCAAAGTACATCAGTAGATCTTGGTCTGCCCTCCCTGAGACCTGAGATGTGCCCTGGCAGTGGCCCTGGGTTTTTCTTTCTAACATGGCTGTGCTAACCTAGAGGAAGATAAGAGCAGGGCTGCCAAGAATGCTTTTTAATTTACTGTTTGAACACTGTTATATTATGCTGCGGGAAGTTAAAACTTTGGAGGAGGCAGCTATCCATCATTAGTGTTGTTAGTAATTAACAGAACAGGTTAATACTGCAAAAATACTGTCTCTGGATTGTTTTTTATTTGTTGGGGAAGGAGGTAGAGGGAGGAGGGTGGTTGGGCTTTTTTGAGCTGTATTCATTGAATCATGCATGTGCATGGAGTGATTTTGGTGACTATCTGAACAACAGAATTCCATAAATTCAACTCAGAAGTAACCAAAGTATTTCTTAAAACAGACAGAAAAAGTTGATGTGTTAATGCCAGCTCCACCCTGAGTTACCTGAACAATGACACCTGAGCAGCATGCCCAGGGCTTAAATATTGAGTGACAAATTCTTGTGGTAAAGCAAACTTTATCGACATCACTATTGCTCAGAGATCATAAGAAAGCATTTTAAATTCTTCATGGAAGTCTTTTTTTAAATTACTTGCTCATTTTTGCAAATGAATTTGTTAGGACCTGACTGAAGAAGGAATGAAGCCATCAATTCAGTGGACAAAGCTTCAGGTCCACAGTGGGGTCTCATCAGTGCTACAGGGAAGCTGTCAGACAATGTCCAAAAGTCACTCTGAAGAGGCATTTTAATGTCATTGATGGTGTTAATGTTTTATCTGGCTACAAAAAGCAAAGGGTTGGGTTTTTTCCTCTTCAGAGGCACCACTCTGGCCTCCGATGTCACACGTGCACCGTTCCATCTTGACCTTAAACTCAAATTCTTCTCTTTTGTTACAGGGTAATGAAATAATTCAACTGAATGTAATTCAGTGTCTTCTTTGGACAGCTGCAAGTTAGTGAGGAGGAGTATATATGAATACCCATGCATATATGTGTATACACACATAGATATTACATACAGATGTACTTCTGCTTGCTAAATATATATACATGCACATACATAATGCATATGAATATGTATGGCCATAAGGATCCTCTCTGTTTCTACAAATTATCTTTTGATTCACTTGGTATTAGAAATGCCATTATAACAGTTTTTACCAAAAAAAAGGGAACTAACATCATAAAATAATAATAAGTGGAAACAGAATCTGGCACTGAAAGACCTAGTATACACTTAAACATTAGTCAGCAAATAAAGTGCATGTAAAATTATAGTTCTAAAAATACAAATGGAGAGTGCTATACCACTTTCTTATGGCATAGTCTTGGCAAAGCCTCTGTGAACCTGAACAGATTTTCATTTTCCAATAGATGTGCAGTTATCTCTGCCCCCTTTATCTGTTTCTGCATTGGAAATGAAGAGGAGGGGAGAGAGCAAGGAAGCTGCTCGTTCAACATGTGTTCTTAGTGGAAAAAAAAATTAAAACCTTAGATTATATTTTAATGTCTTATCTATTTCTAGCTTTTCAAAGCATTCTTCTGCAGCTATTTGCTAAGCATCTGTGATGGTAATCTGTATTTCTTCAGCTGCAGGTATCTTTTGTTACCAGCTTTTTTATGTGTCTGGCTAATGCTCCCTTGTAGTGAATGTTACTTACGAGATCATAAATGTAATAATTATCATTTGCAGCCTTAAAAAAAAGCCACCACCAAGTCTACCACAAAGGGATTATGCTTCAGGTAAGTCTGTACTAATGTAAATTTAAATTTAATGTCTATGTAAATTTCTTATCTATATCCCTAACAGTATTTCAGTTATACATTGCCTCATAATTTGTTTTTAATGAGAGAACAGGATACCATTATCAACAACTCTGAAGGCAGTTCACACTTCTGAAATGAAAAGCTAGCAAAAAATAGCAAGGAACCACTCTCAAAATGAGTCTTTATCTGTATGTAGGCTGCTGTAAAAAATGGAGGAGAATTTGCATCCAGTCTCTCCCTGCAAGAAACTATGATGTGAAAGTAAATAGGGGGGAAATTGACAAAATGGATCATCGCAGATGCAGAATCTTAATACTATTAATGTAATAATGACATAATGAATTATCTTAGAGGTAGAACTCTACTTGCTATCCTACAGCACTGCCCACAAACTAGTTCATGGCTATTTTTACAACTTAACAGCCATCTTGTTAAGACAACAACTGGAGCAAAGAGATTGGAAGTTATCAGATGACTGTTTCATGTTTAACTTAAGACTTGTAATTAGTGTGCTATCATGGAGCTTTAACCAAGAAACAGGAAAGTGTAGGGTCCAGGAGTCAGCAATAGTTCTGTTGTTTAGAGATTGTCAGCCCTACTTAAAAATGAGATGCATTGGCAGGACACTGTGGGTAAAGTGCATGCTCTGCTGTTCAGATCATGTGCAGTTTGCCATTTTCTAATGCTTTTCTAACAGCCCTGAAACAATTTGTCAAAAACAAGCAAGAACTTACCATTCAGTCCAAACCAGATATGTTGCTCTGAACTGTTTGGGAAATTTTGACCACTCTTTTAAAAATGAGTATGATAAGTATGGATTGAACAAACTATCTAAAATAAACATTTATGTTCACTATTCTATCTTCTTAAGTAATCTTTTGTTTGGTTTAGAGCAAGCAGATAATGAAGAGGAACAATGGTCAGATGATTTTGTAAGTACATATTTTGGCGTAGTTGGAGGTTACTGTAGCAACAAGTTAGCACAAGAAATAATAAGAAAAGTTTGGTTTTGAATCATCTAGTTGTGGTTGAACTTACTACTACTGAAATATTGCCTAATTTGTTACATTGGTTTTATTCACAAGTGGCCACTGATTTTTAGGTACCTCAATTTTTTTACATTCATCTTAGAAGTGCTCTCAGAAACACTGTCAGTGGTAGTCATGGATGGTAAGCTTTTTGGATAAGTAAGCACATGGCATCAATTTGAGGGACTTCTCAAACTGAACAAATAATTTCTGAAACCAGTAAGATTTTTTGTGTGGGGGAGGGAGGGTAGGAGGGGTGAAGAGAGGAAAGCCACTTCCTAGAAATGAAAGACTTCTCCTAAGATTTTAGAAAGCATTAGAATGAAGCAAGTCATGGTCACGAGCCGTGTAAAGTAATGGTGCAGCTCTCAGGCTGAAGTGACCGGTTTCCTTCTGGAGTTGGATCTTGACTACCCTTTTAAAAGGAAAGGGAGAGAAAGTGACAAGACACAGCAAGAGTCCCAGCTGGAACTAGAAAGAAAATGTCCTGTGAAGGGAAACAAGCTGTTGGTCCAGAATTTGAAGACTGAGCTCTTGAGGTGAAAGGACTCCTTGGAGACAGCAAGAAGACAGGGAGCAGGGAGTTCCTGCAAGGGGAGGCGGGCGAGAGTGCCTGTTTGTTTAATGAGGAAGCACTAAAAGAGAATGTAACATGTCCTTTCGAGGATAGATTGTTATAATTTACTTATTGTTCTCTTGCAAGGATATTTGTGTTATATATTGCTATGAAGCCGTAAGTATGTTATGAGATGAGAAATGGAAAGTTCTGTCTTTCTAGGACAGTGATTATGAAAATCCAGATGACCACTCTGACTCTGAGATGTATGTGGTCCCCAGTGAAGAGAACCCTGATGATAGCTATGAGCCACCTCCAAGTGAGAAGGAGAAAAAGAAGATTCCCTCTGCATTCCCTATTTCTAGGGGTGAATATGCAGGTAGTTATGGAATAGTTGACTATGTCAGCTTGATAATTGCTTATTGATCAGTACCAGAAGAGAAGTGGCCTCAAATGGACTAACCTGTCCTTTCCTCAAGAGTTTGTTTTTAATTCTGACAATCAGGTCTTAAGGGTATGGGTTTGGTTTTATTACAGTGTGAAACAAGCTAGTATTGATGGTAGTTATGTTTAGAATTTTAATAATATTGTGTCCTAGAGACTTTGATAGACATCTACTAACTACAAAATTCAAGCAAAGGTATGGGAGGAATCACTAACTTGGTTCCAGATTAATCCACATATGATGATGCAGAAATTCGTATGAAAGATTAGGCGCATAAGGCTAGACAGCTCACTTCTTAATTTTCTCTGTTTCTCCAATCTTTATTCCAAAATCAGTAAAACAGAGGATAAAGCAGCCCAAATATTCACTCCATATTGTCCTTTATGATTGGTACTGAGGATGATATATATCCTGAAAAAATGAACAGAATCAAGATTTTACTTACACCCATCCAGTATAGAGGCACTTTTTTTCTTTCTGTTTCAATTCCTTTCAACCATGGACAGATTGTAATGAAGTGAATGAAAGCTTCAGTTAGATGAAGATTTGAGACATGCAGAAAAAAGAAACATTGACACAATGCCTGCTTTTATTTCTGTATAATACAAGACTGTTACTGGTTGCAGAATATTCATCAAAGTGCTAAAATACCACATATGTACTCACAGACGTTTAGCAGCACTTCATTCATGTGTTCTTTGTAACGGGAACTGTTAAAGTGATACCCCAGAGAACCTGGCATAATTTATGTTCCAGTCCCACCCTTTGTGCTTAGGAACAATATGTTTTTCTCATATGTCAGATATGTTCTTTCTCACTTCCTATCACCAAAGTTCATACCAGCACAGGATATACTAATGAAGGGACTGCACCACCCAGCCACAAGGTGTGTGAGCTCTGTAGCTCTTTGTTTCCCCAAGGAGTTAAACAGCTGTTCACGGAACAGTCAGTGTCTAAGTAATCTCTGCAGCCTAATACAGAGGACTCAGTTGCTACCTTGAGCAATGAAATAGGACCAGTTTACACACAAGTCTCAACATCAAGACCAGCTATGGTCAGGTCTGGCTCTTGACCTGAGCTGCAGCCACAAGTAAAGACTCATTTGCACAGGTGGTAGAAGACAGTGCAGAGACTGATGTGTAATTTTTGATAAAACTGTTGTTTTCTTCCATATTAAAAGACAATCGCACCAGCCACCAGCAGCTTCCTCCCATCAACAAACCTCTCCCAAGTACACCCAGTCCAGCCACGTCCAGACCAAAGAAACCATGTGTGCCATCCCTGCCATTGCCATCTCCTGCTGCAAAACCAAAAGTACCACCAAAGCCTAAGGAGTGTAGTGATGATGAGGTAAAGTTTACAGATATACTTGTTTTGACTGTTTAAATGTCTGATGACCATGGACCAGTAAGACAGGTTATAGCAATGCCATGGCCTGGTCTCTTTCTTAGCCTCTGTGGGACAAATCACTTTCTCCATCACGGTGACCTGTGAGTACCATACTGATTCCTAGGGGATATCTACCTACTCTGAGTATCAAGGAGACTCTTTAGACCACAGAGTCACTTCTGATCATTCATAACATGGAGAGACAGTAACCTCAAAGACTACTCCAGGACCAAAGGGAAGGGAGGGCTTTCATCCACCAGTCTAGAACTGGAATTATTTAGTCAACAGTCTTCAGTCTTGGGGAATCCCATTGGCATAGGATGATAAATGTCCGAAACAGCAGTCAAATGACAACTATTGTAAACTGCTGCCAGGGCTTCAATCCAAACAGTTTGTTGATATAATGGAGGTTTAACTGGCAGATCTTTGTCCTACATTTCTCACAGGATAATTACATTGTGCCAGTGGACAATGATGACGATAACTATATTGAACCAACAGAAAGCAGCATGTCACTACCTACAAAATGTGAGTTTTAGTCATTTAAGTTTATAATTATTGTGTTATTAGAACAACAGTAGAAAAAAAAAAAAGATCAAGTTACTGTGTGTTGCGGGGTTTCAAAGAGTGGAGACGCAGCTCTTAGAGAGAACACAACTGTAAAAAGGTGCTTGACTTGTTTGGCTCATGACCAGGCCAAGGAAAATTATTTTAAACTTACTGGAAGACATGTTTAATTTCTGCCTCTCTCACTCAGCTATTTCCAAGTCCAGCCCTTGTACAACCAGGCATGTGATCTCCCTGCTAATCCAAGGGAGCCACAGCATTAAAAGTCTCTGTTTACTGAAGTGCCTCAGGAGAAGAACAAGCGTTTTTAGATATTGCAGTAGATAAAGGCAGACTTCAATTGTATTTTTTAATTTTGTTTTTAATCTCACTATTTGAAGTATATTTAGTTGGAGAGTGAAACTGCTACAGCCCAAAGGTGAAAAGCAAATAGAGAAGACTATGTAGTTCTGCTCTCTGATATCACTGACAGTATAAAACCTATTCATGAACATTGAATAATGTTTCCCTTTTAAAATAAGAGCTGCTTTCTGGCTCAGTTGCAAGGTCATGCAAAAAAGCTACCACTTGAACCTACTTAATGTTCATTGTTACTGTGTAACTGTTCCATTGTTAGTTTGCTAATATATATGTGTGACATAAATATATATGTATATACACACATGCACAAGTATGTGTGTACATGAATAAAATCTGTTTTTAGCTCCTGTGAACAGATTTATGAAGACAACAAAGCCACCTCCCCCAACTTCTCCAAAGCCTTCTCTTACTTCTAATATGCAAGGTATGTGGAGTTTGCATCACTGTTAAAATAAAATAATCTAAGACTGAGGAATATTAAATTATACTTGATATATTCATAACACAAACCTTTTGATACACTTCAGTAAAACAAAAATATGTTCCCCTTTAGTTTTTCTATGTTGTAGCAGTTGCTTTGTCTAGGTTGAATAGCAAATCCATTTTAAGCATGAATAAAACTAGAACAAGTTCTTTGCCCAAATTAATTCCTTTTTAGTCTTTTGCTCTAGTGAGGAATGCAAATAGATCAATACAGCAAAAACAATTGTAGGACCCAGTACGTTAGCAATCCCATTTCACTGTAAGAATCAAGACCTAACACTTTAAGACTACATCAAGATTTAACCATACAGAAATTCCATATAGGTCGGTGTTTTGCATGTCCTTTAATAACAGTGTTCCCATTTAAGTTCTATAAAGAGCAATTTATTTGGGGAAAAAAAACCACCAAAAGCAGAGCAAATCCTATTTGCTTTTTTAAGCGCAGATATACTTGTTTAATCTTCCAGTGCCAACTCAGAGTTGTTTTGCATCCTCATTATCCCATTAATTGCTTGGAATGCAACCTTTACAGACTGATCACACAGTTCTTGAAAAGCTTTGCATATTCACTAGGAATGTGTTTAGCTTTCAAGTCGCAAACTACAAGTTGTAAACTAAATTTTTTTCTGAATGACTTAAGATTTCATGAGTTACTTTTCAGACATTTTTAAATGCCGTTTTCAGTCTCAGCCTTTCTGTAAATCAGTGTCAAGCACAACCAGCTCCTGACAGATGTTACTAAAAAATAAAACATCTCCCCCTGGTGGGAATTCGGCACAATAAAGTGAGAAAGCCTGACACTGCTTGTGGGTTTTGCTCATAATATCTATGAATGAAAACACACCTGTGTGTCAGAGCTCAGGGGTGGATGCTCATGCTGCCCACACAAATGCACCAGCTTGCATTTCTGATTCACCTGATCTCTTCCTCCCTGAGAGTCAAGGAAAGGCTAAATTCTAGCACAGGTGTGTTAATGCGTTTTTTCCAAACTGTCCCGGGTTTGCACAACACAAACATTCATCTTGCTTTGGGGAAGTGGGGTGGGGGGAAGAAAAGCAAAACAAAAATAAAGATTGTAGGGTGACAGGGGTGAACTTCATAATACAGTGACTGTTTTATCAGAATTCCTGGGACAGTTCCTGAAGTTCCTACTAAAAGACCGAGGGTGTTGCTACTCCAGGGTTTTAGAGGCAGAATCAAGTTCTGAGCAGATTCTCCAAGTTATTTTTCCAGAGTGAGAAGTACAACTGATACAAATTCTGATCAGTTTTTCTGGTAATGTGCAGTGGTTTTGCTAACCAAAGAACACATTATTTTTTTTTCCCTCCCTGTCCTACAGAAGTCTACGAGGTTCCTGAAGAAGAGGTGAGGGCTTTTTACAGTATGACTCGCATTGCCCTCAGGCAGGGTACAAATGTGATTGTGAAAGATTGTCAGTCTTTCAAAGGGGAAGAATGGGAACAAATCTCTGTCTGCACTTAAAACTTCCTGACACCCCCTTCCTCAGAAAAGCTGGCAGACCAATTCTAAAGGTCTGCAGAACAAAGGAGATGGGAAGGGGCGGAAATTTGCAGTTCCGTGTGATAGTTACCCAGTCTGGGAAGCAGCAGCCTAAGGGAATGCTTTTCAGAAGCAGAACTGCAGCGGAGGAGCAATGACAGTTCTGACACAATAATTTTCTTCCCACTTTCTGGTACTGACATAACATACGGCCAAAGCAGATTTACTGGTGTTGAGTTCTTGCCTCTCCCATCCTAGTGCAGATTACCAGACAGAGCTCTAGTATAAGTCTACACCACAATGCAAAAGCAATATCTTGATGTGGTAACATAAATAGGATCATACAAATGTATTTTATGAAATCAAAGAGTGACCAAAAAATTCAGTGCATTTTTTCTTACAGGAAAAACCATCACCACCACCAGTGACCAGGTAACCCCTTGCTGTTAATGTCTGTGCATTATTTAAAACTTGTCAGAAAATATGTTTTCTCATCTAGATACTATATGCTTGATAATTCTTTCTCTAGAATATATACATACAGTAAATATCTCTTTAGATTATCTATACAAAGATTATCAACCACTTCTGTGTTAATTTCAATAACCCAAATGCAACACATACTGAAAAAAATACATCTTAAGGGTACTTTTTAGAATTTTGAGGTGGTAGGGGAGGAGAAAGAGAGTTTTTCTTTGTATTCATGGTTGCTAAATATAATTTTCCTTTCTTAATGCATGTTTTATTACAAGGTTCCCTAAGCCGCTTCTGTCTGTGCCTGCTCAGAATACGGAGCAGTCCCACATGCACAGCGTGACCAGAGAGTCACCTAAGCAAGATACTTCCAGGTAAGCCAACAGCAGCTTAGATCTGTAGGAAATATTAGCAGAGAAAATTTCACCTCTCTAATGTGCAGCCTTCAGATAATAAACAATTGTTAGGACACTCATATAGCTAGAGATGTTGGGACAAGGTGAGAACTGAATGCTGTCATTTCCCTGTGAACTTCTGTAATCAAGCCAGTTTGCCAAATGGATGGTATTTTCTGGAATATCCCTATAGGGATCCAGTGCAGGAATAAAATATCTGCAAGCCAATTTACAGTCCTATTAGCCAACTCTGCATCCTTGCAAATGCAATGTTTTCACAGGGGCACTGGATGGCTTGTAAAGAAACTGGACACGGTAATCCACAATGTACATTCCAAGTCTCTGGAGGAAAAAAGGACACTTGAATATGCAGCCTACTTAACTCTTGTGTCCCCACAAGTGTAGGAAGTTGCTTCATAACCACTGTCTCCTCTCAAGGACATTGTTATACAAAATAGGTCGAGAGGAAGAGCAGGTGGCACCCACAACACTCTGTGTGTGTTATGGTGTTTGGTGAGGTCCTGCACAGTCACAGGGGACCTGAGGTCCAGGACAGAAGCTCTTCTAGAGTAGTTCCACGTCAAGGGCCAAGCATCACCACACCCACTGCAGCAGTACATAGGTGAAATTAAATCCATTTTCAGCAGACCTCCTTCTCTCTGTATCTTAAAAAGCATATATGAGCCAAAAACTTAAATAAATCCTACTCAATTTATTACATGTGTTTTTCAGAAATATTTTGCCTCTTCCCAGAAGTCGTCTTCATCTAAAAACAGTGAGTAATCAATGGGCCACTGTTAAACTTGGGCTACCCTGTGTCTTATATATAAATAGAGGGATGCTTTTTTATTTTCTGGATTAAATAACAGAAACAGGTGACTCAATGTTAGATTCATCTAATACTGGAATTGTCACTATTAATCTTTTGGACAAAAGAGCATTGGACATCTGTATTGATCCAAGAAAAAGTTAAATGTTTTAAGGGATATATTTCTCGGTCCACAAAATAATTTCTTGTACTACAAAGTATCAGTTGAACCCCAGGAACATTACTTTAAGTAGCAAAGAGTGATTTTGCCCGATCTGAAGTACCTTTCATGAGCCTCATTCCTCTCAGATGGTGAACCAATTAATGCTTTCTGGAAATGGAAGCCTTCTAAAATGTCAGACTGGGTAGTCTGAGTAACTGGTATCACTAGAAAATGCAGTCCGTGAAGGACTAATTATAAGCTTTGTGTTCCTAAAGCTGTGTTTCGGTCAGTTCTCTTCTCTCTCTTCTCTTGTCCCCAGTCTGTCCCTTCCACTGTGCTGGAACAAAGGTTTTTTGAAACAAACTATTTGGAAACATGTCTGACTGCAGAAATGAGCAAAAGCAAATGCATAAAAGATTCTTTTTTCAGCCAGATTAGTTCTATAAACTGTTTTGCACCATAGCTTTACTCACAGTTGTGCCAGCACAAGAGGGTGTGCATGAGGAGCCAACTATCAAGAACCAGGGTGACTGTAACTGCATCAGTATCTGTGCCAAAAGCCATGTGCATCAGACTCTGTCCTGGTCTAATGTTCTGAATTGTCCCTAAGAAATAATCCATCTAACAATAGCTATATAGAGAAATTAGACACTTAAAATTAGGAATTCGGGGTCATGCCATAGTATTAGATATTATGGTAACATAGTGTAGGTGTAATATGAACATCTGATAGTCTTATTTTCAATTTCTATATATACCAAGTATTCCATACATACAACAGTATCAGCATTTTAGTTTCCCTTCCACCAAGTCACAAAGTTCTTCCCATTTAGATCTGTATCCTGTGGGATTCTGAACTATTCCCAAGTGGTGCCAAATTCAGAATTTCTCTTTTATGAAACAGTTTCTCAGCTTTCCTTACCAATACAAGATTAGGGGGGAAAAAAAGCACCTGAAGGGATAGTGTTGGACAGGAATTCCACCATCTGAGCAGCACTAAGAATACTGCTCCTGCTTCAGAACAGACTCGAGTGCTGTATTGCAACTGAAACCTCTCCACTAATGCATCCTCAGAGCTTAGCTCTGAGATGGACATTGTCCTAGCTTTGCAGAGAATAAAAAGAGACTATCCTTTTGCTGGAGCCACACACTGAGTTAGTTATAGCTCCAAGGATGAAGCTCGCAAACAAATACTCATCTATACCATGGGTATATTCAGCTCCTGGGTACTTGCAGTAGCCAATTTGTGACAAGAATCAGCCTAGGAAAGAGTTACACAGTGCAGTCCAAATTTTGGAGTCTTTGCTTGTTGTGTGAGCGGTCGGCCCCTTACAGTTTTAAACAAAAACATGGTAATGAGCACGATGTTTGTCCAATGCTGCGTTGTGCTTTTCCATCCCTGACTAGGCACACTGACAAAGAAAAACAATAACTGAAACATCTGTTAACTGCTCCCATTCAATCCACTGTCAACACTAACCAGCACTGATCATGTACACAGAATAGCAACCCTTGTTCCTCTCAAAAGCCTGGGCTGACTGGGAGAATAATTTTTCCACATTTCACTTCCCCAACTGTTGGATGATGGATTACACCTCTTCAACCAGAGAATGGATGCATTTGTGACCAGCATTAGTGAAAAGCCATTAACCAAGTAGATGAAGATGGACAAATTAATAACTGGTGCCTCTTTGAAAGGTACATATCATATGGGACTGTGATTCCCTAAAAGACAAGAAATGAGAGCCGAAAGTAAGCACCTTCAAAAGAAGTCAGGAAATTAGTTGGATCACTTCAATTCTAGCACAGGCAGAAGACAATCTACACAATTTCCTCCATTCAGGGGAAGATATGTTTTTAGTATATTAAAATCTGCTGCACAAATTCTGTCTTCTAGCTCAGAAATTAAACACAAACAGAAAGGTCTCACTGCAGAATTCAGGCCAAATTTTCTGGATGCTACAGGCAATCTCAAGATTACTCTAAAGTTCAAAATTTGATGTTTGCTTACAATTTTTTAAATTATATCATAAAAGCTCACTAAAGTATTCTGGGTGCTATATGCACTCTGTACAAATATTTATTTAAAAATTATTACAGATACCAAAGCCATATTGATCATTGATGCACTTCTCATCAAAAAATTAAGGTTGGAAAAGACCTTTAAGATTGAGTCCAACTGTTAACCCAGCCCCACTGTGTTCACCACTAAACAATATCCCCAAGTGCCACATTCACACACTTCCAGGGGTGGTGACTCCACCACTTCCCTAAGCAGCCTGTTCCAAGGCCTGACTACCCTTTCAGTGAAGAATTTTTTTCTATTATCTATTCTAAACCTCCCCTGGTGCAACTTCAGGTGTTTTCTCTTGTCCTGTCATTTGTTACCTGGGAGAAGAGACTGACTCCCACCTGGCTACAACCTCCTTTAGGAGTTGTAGAGAATGATAAGGTTCCCCTAGGCCTCCTTTTCTCAAGGCTAAACAACCCCAACCCCCTCAGTCACCCTTCACAAGGCTTGTGTTCCAGACCCTTCCCCAGTTTTACTGCCCTTTTCTGGACATGGTCCAGCACCTCAGTGTCCTTCTTGTAGTAAAGGACCCAAACCAGAACACAGTAATTCCTTTTTTAATTCTTTCATATCAAAATAACCTGTTTTTTCATTACAGGACCATGAAGCAAACAATAATGATGAAAGTAAGTATTCCATATTGAAAATATGTCAGTATGAGAGAGATTAATATGCTACTGGTGACCTTAATATAGAATGCAGCATAGTGTGTCACTGTAAATTTTATCTGTAACAGTCAGCAACAAGCAAGAAGTGTTACTGAACTGTTTTCTAGTATGTTCAGAATGAAAACACGTTAAGATAAAAATTAAACCAATGGATATTTTTTAGTTCTATTACATTAACACTAAAGTGGCAGGGAGGAAAATCCACTGTTCGGATAGAACTAACAGTGCATACTTAATATGTTGTTTGCATCTCTAGGTCAGAGGCCCAGTAACACACAAGAATCCAGATTTCCTACTGGAGCAGCTCCATCTCCATTACCAAGGGGCCTGTGAGTAAAAAATAATAAAATTACTTTTTTGATGGGAAGGGGGGCTTTAATAGGTGTATTAGGAGCTAACTCCTGTCCTTGCCTGTGGTAACTGAAATTCAGGAATAATTTTTCTTGCTGTTCCAGACAGATATCCTAATGAGGTAAAGACAAGCTATTATTTTGTTATTTCTAGAGGATAGCCATTCACTGCCTGCCACTGATGGCAGATGCTGGCTTGTTTAATTTAGTCTCATCCTGCAACACTAGCATATGCAAGCCTATAAACACAGAAAGTTATGTTTTTCATTAAAATTCTTCTGCTCCACCCAAATTGTCATCTTAAGTATTGGACAGAGTGTAGCTTCCTTGCATAAGCACCTTTCCCAAATATCCACATTACATACCCTCATTCTTTTCTTATTCTTGTTTGTTTCTAACTCCTACAGCTATCCCATGCATCCCATCTTAAATAGGAATACCCTGGGAATTAATAAAACTGATGCTTAGTTTCATTCATTTGCTAAATGAATTCATGTACCTGCTAAGTAACCATATTCTTTTTTTATTCTTTTTTTTTTTTCTTTTTCCTCCAATCTTCAGCAAGAAAACTTCTAATGTGGTAAATTCACCAGTAAGTTGACTTGTAATTGCATTACCAAACACTAATTTTATTAAATTTTTAATTTATTGTAAAACTTAATTTTATCGTAAGTTTGGGTATGACACATGCATAAAAAGATTAGGGGAAAGAGAGACTCGTAAAGAAAAGGAATATTTGGATGCCATTACATGAACTAAAAGCAGTGAGAAAGCCCAAGTGGAAAAGTATTCTGATTAAAGGGATGTTCAGATTCCATACTCTAGGATGTAACAACAAACATAGGCAAGAACCTAATAAATGAGAAATAAATGGGAACACAGGCCGTTCAGAAGAATTCCAAGAAATATACAGGGCTGCCTATGGGGAACATGAGTTTACTGTAAGTGACAGCTCAAGAAATGCTCAGAATTTTACCAGAATTTGTCAGAGGTTTTTCATTAAGTATTTCATCATTAGAAAAATATCCCAAAATCTCTTGTGGGAGAAAGCAAGACGTCTGGTTGCAATTTCAAAAAAATTTATTTGAAAAATGTTTCAAAACTGGCAGTTTATTATCATTGTTTCAAAATGAAAAAAAAATATATAATTGAAACTGGAAGGTTGGTTGAGTTTTTACTGTGAGCTAAACTGACAGTTTAACTTCCAGTAAAAAGAAATGTGTTCAGACATTTGTGAACATAGCTCAGTAAGAGTCAAAATCAAATTTTGATTCACAAGTATTTTTAATAGACTCTTCATTTTTGGGCCTGAGATAAGAATTAAGCATTTATTACACCATAAACTTACCAGTGGAAGTGGGAAAAGAAACAACCCCACATTTATCCAGATTTTACTTTTTGTCCATCTATTTATACCCACAAACTGGGATTCTTTCCAAATCTACTTTGCAAAATCCCAAGCTTCAAGGTTGTACAAGAGGGTCTTCAAAAAATGGCTATGTCTCTGCCTCCTAGTTCCTCCAGGATGTTGTCAATTATAAATGTAAGCTAATTCACAAAAAGTATAAGAAGATAAACATTTGCTGTACAAGTGACATGCCATTTAATACTTTGTGTCCTTCTGTTTTATTGCAGAAACCATGTTTACCTTCCAGAGAGAACTTAATGGCAAGCGAAGGTAAATTGTCTCCACTACTGTGAAAAAGTTGACATTTATCAGAATTAAATTTCCTTCTTATTAAAAACATGAAAGAACACCGCATTCAGCTTAGCCTAGGTTTCTGAGGGGTGTTTGGTTTTAGCAGTTCCAGACTGAATCTGGCCAGCCTTAGCTGCACTGAAAATCATTGTTCTCTAAAATCAGTCACAGTAGAACTATTTGAGGTTCCTGGCAGGGTTACGTAGGACAATAATGGCCCAGCACTGTGCCATAGAGCCAGGCAAGCGCATCACTGAGAACTCAGCCAGAGCCACCTCACACAGCCGACTCCTGGCACAGGCTCCAAATGCCTCTGCTCCTCCAGGCACAAGTTGAGCAGGAGCTGCTGTGTGACACAAGGGTGAGGTGCAGCCAGCCAGCCGTGCTCCTGTGGGCAGCCCGCCCCAGCGCCCTCCCTGTGTCACACAGCTCCCCTTGCAGAAGGCAAGTCTCCCACTGAGCCCCTGAAGGCACTCCCAGCACAGTATTTGCCTAGAGATTTGGTGGTATGCCTGTAGTTAGCAAAGAAAGCAGCACAATGGCAAGCTGCCAGGTAAGGTGACACCCCAAAAGATACAGCAAGAGAAACCCTCCCTCAGCTACTGGAACTCTCTTATCTGGGGCAATAATATTCTGAAGAAATCTTGACTCTACCATTTGTTTTTCCACACTACAGAAAAACCTACAGCAGCAGAAAGACGACGAAGTTCCAACCAAGAGCTTCCGCTTCCACCCCTTCCAAGTGTTCCCCAAAAGTAAGATCCCCTTTTCATCATCTTTTGAATATTTCAGTGCACCGGCACCTACTGCTTGGTCTGTACACAGCTGTGAGAGGCTCACTGTTTTCTCTGTAGCCTTCTGTTGTTTTTTGAGACTTGTGGTTCTTGAAGCCTCTTAGTAGCAAAAAAAATAAAACATGGCAAATGAATGTATCCAAATACTACAACCATCACCAAAAGGATGGGAGGATATAATCTCTCATAAAGTGATGGAGTTTAAATTCCTAGTTTTCAGTACTAGCGGTTTTTAAGTATCTGTAGCAGCCCCTTATTTCTCAATGGACAAATGGGTGAGATGGAACACGTTCTATCACTGCATGCTTCAAATACATAATTTTCATAATATCTGAACAGGGTAGATCTCCTCAGATTACTTTCTGTAATCTCTTTATATTTATTTCAGGCCTCTGCTCCAGAAGTCCTCAGTTCTGCCAAGTAAGTGTAATTCAGTTTTTGAATTAAAATGTGATTAACTTGTAATTTCAAATTAATCTTTGACTTAAGATTATTTCAAAATGACGCGCATATTAACTACTTTCGAATTAATGTATCTGTACTGCATACCAAGAGGAGATCAAGGATCCAGGGTCTTAGCTCAGCTAGTGAAATTAAGGTATGTCAGGGTTATTGATGGAAATTGGTGCTTCATTTCCATTTATGACTATTGGAAATTTCTACCAAAGGCAGTTTGGGTCATTTCCCATCATAATAAAGATTCCATCAATCTTCCTTGCCACAAAAGCGTCCTAAATATGACATATCTGGGCTGTTCCAGGCTTCTGTTGCCCAGAAGACAGATTATTATTGCCTCCAATTTATTATCTCTACAGGAGGGGAAAAGGAAAAAAAGAAGGTATTTTTATAATGGCAAATGCTAAAGCTCTTCTGTAAGTAGTGCTTTCCAAGAGGGACTTTGTTTCAGTTCACAATTAAAACAAACTAAGTAATATGTATATTAACTCTATTTGCACACAAGTGTAAATTAGATTTAAAATTTTTGTAGTTTCTTGTTAGCAGACACTTGTCTGACCTTCCTACAAGTCCTTTACTCCACATATTCAGCCTCCACATATCTTTCACAGTGTAAACAGATGGTGAGAATTCAACATAGAAATCTGCATTTGGTGTAGCTTGAACTTTACTGCATTTATTTCCTGGAACTATTTGCTTAATGTATGCTGCAATTATATCTCCTATGCTGAGGAAGCATAATAATGGTTCACATTAATGAAATTGACTGATGCTCTTAAGTTGGTCTGTTCCTGTTACACAACTGATGTGCTCCAACTTGAAGCATAAATTCTTACTACTCCCTGCAATGTAACTATTTTTTGAGGTCATCTGGTGCTAAATGATGCTCTGATCAGTAAACTTTAACATAATCTTCTTCTGTGCCAGGTCCAATAACAACTTTATCACATATACAACTGGTCTCTAATCACTAATGTCCCTTCAGCATAACCTGCCATCTTTTCTTTGCCCCAATACAAGCCTAGAGCTAACTTTCATCTTCTTCCTGAAAAGTACTTACTTTCCATATGGCACAGTATCAAATGCTCCACTGAAGTCCAGAGTAAGAACAGTGCCATATTCCCTCTCTGTAGAACTGTTATTTTATAAAAGGGCTGTAACATTTTATCTACTTGAGTATGTTTCAGATTTTGTATTGCGAGTTGTACCTTTACCTCCAAATCTTAATGTTATTTCCTGCAAATTCTCTCCTAGGGCATTCTGTTCTGTGGAATCAGACAGAAAGGCCTGCAGATGCTCAAGTCACTTTTCCCACTTTAGGTACAGCAATTATGTTTGGTATCCTTTAATCATATGGTACCATCCTGACTTAAAAATTATTTAAAATCATTGTTACCACCTCTGAATTTCATATGCCAGTTTTTGAAATTTCTGTGGTGAAGATTATGTGGGCCTACCAGTTCAGTTGTACTGTAATTTAAGCTTTGCTTCCAATTTTGTTGTGGGAATTTTAATTTCTGTACCAGAACTATGTATTTGTTTAGTACCTAGATTACATTTAAAATCAATAAATTTTTACTGCATAAAGCCCCATCTCTCTTTCCTTTTTTACACAGCTAAGGAATCTTTTATTACTTAATGTCCTTTTATTGCTTATTTTAATATCCTTTTGTTACTTATTTTAATGTCCTTTTGTCAAGTCTAATTCATGCTGACTTCTGGCAGTTCATACTTTATTCAGACAATCTACTTTTCAGTTGTAGCTTTTGCAGCTGGTCAGTCAAAATTTTACAGACAACCCCAAAATTCTTAATATTGAATAGCCTTTTTCAGGTGGTTTTTAATTCATTGAGAGCTGGGACTGCTCCTTACGATGTCTCCCCTCTACTTGAAATGCAGCTTCCAGACAGCTGCATCTGTACCACACAAGAAGTTCTAAACCTGCTTCATGCAGCTGTCTCTGAGCTCTCCAGTCCCACTGAATTTTTGAACTTGGTCACTTTATGGTCTCCTCTATGACACTGGTGGAGTTTTTTCTTGTACCCTAAGTCTAGATCTGGCTATTAACCAAATTGTTAACCAAACTGGTTTTCTCTTCATGAGCAAGTCTACTCTTTTGGGCAGGCAAGTCTCCCAGCACTTATATAGGCCCCATCCATTTATAGTAAATAGCTTTGCTAGTGATACCAGCGGTCAAGTGTTTCCAGGTCTCCCAAAGTCCTTGTAACAAATGGATTTCTTATCCTAAGATTTCTTATCATAACAAATATACTTTGAAAACCTATACATGTTGTTCTTTCTCTTTTCTAGAAGTGCCAGAAGCTGCAAACCGTTCTCTGGGCACTTCCCCTCACAGCAGCATTTCATCTGTCTCAAGTTTTGCAGACCAGGTATAGCATTAGCTAACTTCATATTACAGAAATCTTCTTATCATTTGTTTTAAAATAGCATTTCCACCCCTACTCCCTTTCGGAATAAAAATTATACTCCTTTTGTGGAGGGCATTTATGTCCCCTTTTGCAGTGAGGATTTTCTGTAGCACAAAAAAAATCTGAATGTCAACACGCATTAAAAAAATGCTTAGAACATATAGCATAGAAGAGGTTTAACAAACTGTAGAAAAATATGTATACCAAACCTTGCTACTCTACTAGTCACTTTAAACAAAACTCAGAAAAGCTTCTTAGTTTCATGTCTTCCTGACTCCTCAGTTCATACTTTCAACATCAATTAAACAGGAAAATCTGTGGTGATGTATATGTGTGGTCTTTGATATAGAAGGCTGTAAAGAGGTTTTAATTGCCTTTTTTTTCCTAACATATAGTCTACACCATGTAAAAAAAAAATAATATGCAGACAGTAGGTACAATGATGCTGTGATGCCTCCCCCAGTTTGTTTCAGTCTCTCCCAAATCCTACTCCTTTCTGTTCTTTCAAACAGATCTCTTCTCATTACTGTTAGTGCTGTCAGTTTTATGGCCAATTCTTCTTTTATGTGTTTTGTTGCAACATTAAGCTTTGAATAATCTAATCAAATGCAAAGTTATTTTCATTTCAGTACTATTCCCCTTACTCTCATTTTGCATGAAGGGAGACTGCAAAATGCATGATGCCATTCTTAGTAGCCTACTAGTCACAAACAAGGTAAAAATAGTTCTGCTGAGCATAAAACAAGGGCTCTATTATACACAGCCAGTAACATTAAATGTTTTGAAGGCTGACATGACAAAGATAATACGACAGTGAAGAACACAAAGGATTTCAAGTTCTAGAAAAATTTTAACTGTATGTCATACTGGATATTTATTATAAAAATTACTTTCAAATAAACAATCCAGCAGACTCTAAATAAACAGCTTGTAGCAATTACTTTTGCAGTTTTTATGTAACTGCCATGGGCAAAACCAGAGCTTAATAAAAGATTCAAAAGAAAACCTATGTGGCAGTCAAACACAAAACAAGGCAAAACAAAAAGGGAAGCATTTTCCTTTTTTTTAAACGCAAGATTAATAAAGTGAATTATCTCACCATGGAATGAGGTGAGCACAAAGGAGAGGCCAAGACATTTCCTTCTTGGCAGCAATAAGCCAGCTAGACCAGCTCAGTCATAATGTGCAACTTCACCTTTAATCTGTTTTGTATAGAGGAGGCAAAGCTTGTGTCAAAATTAATTTTCTCATTAAGCTTGTTACTATTAAGTTGGAGCAAAACTGTTCAAATAACTAGAAAGGTTAATACCCAGCTGTATTCATTAGGAAATACTCTCAGCACTATTTTTATAGCCTTTCCACTCAGTTAAGAGTTAGATTTTATGTCAACCTCCTCAGCAAGAGCTCACTTTGATAACCTACTAATTTCTCTTCTAGCTATTGAAGTCTGATAATGCATAGGTCTCTGTCGCTTCTAATCCCTAATCCTGTTCTTCCTTTTCATACTTCTCTAAAATCCTCCATACCCTCCCCTAAGCTCCAGTCCTGTTTCACAAATGGATGCTCAATCCTGCATCATCTTAGTACCCAGTTTTCTACCATTACTTCTCTCATCAAATTATACTCTCATACCACTCCCAACTGCCATTACCTCCTCACATCTTTGTACTTCCTTTGCTGTGAGAGCTTCCATCTTCTGAAATACAATCCACATATCTTTAGAGTGTCAAAATCTTTCTCCTTTGTACCTTTAGGTTTGCATCTATTCTCCCATCCACGTAGTCCTTTGTGCCATGTTTCCTGCTGGAAGAACAGGTTAAGTTCCTTTGCTGTACAGCACACTGCCAGGCATTTAACAGAGTGGAGAGGAGGAGGAGAATCTTGGTGCGGTGTTTACAAGGGATAACGTACAGAAATGAGGCACCCAAGAAATATGTTAAAAATATAAGCCTCTCTTGTATTTGGTCATAGATACAATCCTTCTCCACAGTAAACATGGTTTTGTGCCTTTTAGATAAGAGCACTGTTTCAAGTGTAAGGATACATTCTGAATCAATCCAACAGAGAACCAGAACTGAATCCATGTCTTGAGTGAAAGCACAGTGGGCTGAACTGCTGTATTATTAGGGGAAAGACATTAATTATTCCTACATTTTGTAAGGACCCCATTTGTCCTTACTTAATAACAACTAAAAGAGCAAAAGATGCATTTTCCCAACCTTCATGATATCCAGGTGGGGTCAATCATGACTGTGTTCACAAACAGCATTAAGTATACGGGAAACTTCATTTCCAAAGCTTAGATGCCTACCAAATCTAAACACCTCATTAGCTAGCCCATAGCTGAACAACATTTAAATTGTTAATGGTCTATTTATTCCTCAACTTCTCTTGGATACCCTCTTTAAATTATACTAGAATAGCTTCCTTCTTTAAAAATACCAAACTATCCTCCAGTTGAACCTGACTGCCTTCCTCTCATATATCAACTTCAATTACACATCTGTTACCTCTGCTTTGACACACCACTTTCTTTGTCCTACCTCTGTCCAAGAAAAACAGTGAGCTCCTGGCTCAACTCCATGTTTTCTAAAGTGTTCTGCATTTTAGTCCTTCACAGCTGTCATTATTTAGTAGTAATTTCCCTACTACAGGCCATATTCATTATTATTGTACAGGTAAAACATTGTTTCTCTCTTTCTAGGATGCTGGTGTCCACAGTAAAGCTTGGTATGCTGCTGCCTGTGATAGGAAAATGGCAGAAGATGCATTGTACCGATCAAACAAGGTAGGTCACTTTTTAAAAATGTCTATTTTATTTAAAGAAAAAACAACCAAACCTCAAAAGCAAAAGACAATCAGAAATATTCTAAGAACATCAGTTGTATTCGGAATAAGTCAGAATACTGTGCCATACAAGTACTGTCAAATGTCAAACCTGAAATTATTGTGGTGAAACTCTTTAGCTTTAGTTTTCATCACAAGACAGTTACATCAGTGTAACTCGAAGACAGGAGCTCTGCAGAGAAAGCTATTACAGACTGGAGAGCTGAGGAAGATCTGATAGTTCACGAACATCCCTTAAAAGAAATGCAAAGCCCTGTGACTTTTAAGTGACCTCCATCACTGTCCAAGGGCTTGAGTGAAAACAGCGGCTGTTTGGAAAGTCTGACCTTGCCATGCATTTTGAAATAGCAATTCTGTGCATTTAGGTACTTGGAGAATTTGAGTTCTCTCAACTGTTCTGTGTACAAAAGGTAGTGTCCCAGGAGGGAATAGTAACATGTAGAGTTGCATTCTCAGCATCAGGTACATTCCCACTCTTGTCTAACTCCACAGAGCAGGATAAAGGGTCAGAGCACAGGGTTAATCACCAAGTGTAAGCTACTGCTCGTTAGTGAGCACAGACTACAGTGTCAGTAGTGCAGGTGCTTGACTTTGAGAGTGGCTTTTACAGCTCTGGAGAAGTGGTATCTCCACCTCTCACTACTTTCTTGCCACTGATAGTAACTTTATTTCCTAATAATCTGTAGACCACTCCAGATGGCTGCCTGTGTATTTATTTCTTCTTTTTCTCTCTGGTTGAGAGAGAGAGAACAGGCAGCAGCAAAGGTGATTCTTCAATGACAGCTACTGTTAGATAGCAGGAATACATGTTACTTCTCATCTGCTACTGTACAGATTTTCCAATAGCAGAAAAGGGTTTAATGCCAATACAAATTAAAATGTTAAGCTAAAACCAAACTAAAATGTTGGGGGAAAAATGATCCAAATATTTACTTTTCTCTCTTCAGGATGGCTCTTTTCTAATAAGAAAGAGTTCTGGACAGGACTCACGGCAACCATACACACTGGTTGTGTTTTACAACAGAAGAGTATACAACATTCCTATACGATTTATTGAATCAACAAGACAATATGCACTGGGCAGAGAAAAAAGTGGTGAAGAGGTGAGATGATGAGGGGGGTGTTTTTCCTAATAGTTTTAGTTATATACCTTTAATAAGCAAGGATTAAGATATATTGCACTATGAGCAAAATGATTCTGCATGTATCAAGATAAAAGTAAATCATAAGTATTCGTAATGATGATCTGTTAAGCTAGAGAAACCAGTGTAATGTCAGCTCCTGCATACTGTGAGTAATTAATACCACAAATCAAGTTTAAAACATACAGAACTACCCTGAAAAATGTTAACAGAATCAGAGCTGTAGCTGCTGGATAAATTTTCTGTTTATAGTCCTTCATTTACCTTCTAAGACAGTAGTTAAGTTTCTTGGAAAACTGTAAAGGAAGAACAGCCACATTCAAAAAGAAAACAAAACAAAAAACCCAACACTATCAAAAATGGGAATGGCATTACTTTTAATACTGTTTTTAGATAAAGAAAATGTAAAAAATCACTGGTTGGCTATTTTACCACATACATAATTGCTCTGACAGGAAAACAGAAAACTTGGAACCCAAATACCAATAAACACAATTTGTTATCGCTGCACAGAGTAGGCTTTGTAGCAGTGTGAAAGTAGGCTTGCCTTAGTCTAATTATCTGCCTCCCAGGCAATGGTTTTGAGATTACAGAATAAATAACAGCCTAGAACTCACCTGGCATGCAACAAAGGGTCAAAAACGACCTCAGGATAAACAGTCTAAAATCTGCATTTGACCAAAGACCAAAAGGAAAAGCAACAGATCTAGCAGATTCTGGATATTAATTTACTGTGACAAACATTAAAACTGCATAACTGGAACAGTTGTCATTGATAGCTCTGTACCACATTACTGGAGATAGCCTTCCCTCTGAGGTGTCTGAATCACCTCTGACACAGCTTCCAAACTGCCAGTCTGCAGCCGAGTACACACAGAGGTAAAATCAGTGTCAGTTTACTATGGCCTGTAACAAACTTCGTGGTTCTGTTTGTACAGGTGACAATCACAAATGGAAAGGATGACACAGCTAGTAGTGATAATATCTTTCATTGTCCAAATCTAATTTGTTTATACCTAGAATCCAAACTAAAAGCAAGATCAGTGCTCTTACTAAAAGGCAGAGCATCTCAGTAATAGTCATAGCTCAACTCTCTTCAATGATGTGAGAAGCAAAGATTAAAAAAGCATTAAAGGAAGCCAGCACTAATTAGTTTTTGTTTTCTTTATCAGCGCTTTGACAGTGTTGCCGAAATAGTAGAGAATCATCAGCGCACCTCTCTGGTTCTAATTGACAGCCAAAACAACACAAAAGACTCAACAAAACTAAAACACATTGTAAGAGTTTCTTAATGAACTGAACTGCTACAATGAAGACTTCTTTAATAATTTCTTTCAACATCCCAAAACATGGACATGGTATTAAAAGAAGAAAATCCAAAAGAATGGAAACCTATTTAAGAGCACCTACTGAGTAGTAAGAGATGCACAGAGTTCAATCCCACATCACTTTTAGCAGAAAAGCACTCACATCTAACACAAGAAGCCAAAGCAGATACACTCTCATCTGTGATTTCCATCTGGGACAACACAGGTATCCAAAATCACATGAAGAACAACTGCATATCACAGCCTGGTCCTTTGACTGCTATTTAAAGAGAGATTTCCTGGAGGACATTTTCATTTTGAAAATGAGAATACCCACAGTGATCTACTCTTTCAATTTATGTTTACCAAAGATCACTGGTTTTAGCAATGTCTTTGTAAAGTGTACAGCCCCAGAAATTAGACCAAATCGACCTAATGTACCACTGTGCACAAGTGGAAAATAGGACTGTACTTTCTGTGATTAGTGGCAATAAAGGTGCCTGAATGTTTCAGATTAACGGGCACATGTTATCCTTTCCCTCAGCTTTACCCTGTTCCATTTGTATTTTTGTTTCGTATTTTCAAATGTACAAATAAAAAATATTGTAAAGTCAATAGTGTATGGAAACATTGCTGGATTTCATTTCTTGGTATCCTTCCAGCAACAAAGCATCAATTCATTATTGTGATGTTTTAATGTATATATTTGTATGTATGTATTTGTATGTGCTCCTTCTTAAGTTGTTATGAAAACTATCACTTTTTACAGCTTTAGCATATATAATATATTTGGGTTAATGGCTCAAATCTTTTGTCTTCAAATTACCTACTGTTGGTGACTCAGGTGCACTGCTTCCTTCCTGAACTAATTAAGCACTCAATTCTTGCAGAATTACTGTTTATTGAGACATACACACAAACCCAAAACCCCCCACTATTTTTTCAGGCCTGTTCTGTGACAGTGATTTACTTATTGTATTATTGTGAACACAGTAAATTTGCACAAATGTTCAAGTGGTAAAAATTAATTTGACGAATGTATAAATGGCATCAATGAAAAAACTTCTATGAACAGTTAATTAGTTCTAGAGGTGTTTGATTTCACTAGACCTGCAAACTCATCCATCTTAAAGGTATTTTCCAAAACTGACACTTCGTACGCATCTGTTCTGTACTTTTTCTTCTAGGTTAGGCAGTGTTCTCTAGGGTTTTAGCAAGGAATTTAAGGCAAGATTGGGTCAACTGGGAAAGTCTCAGCAAGTCACTTAGAGCTATATTGTAGCTGTATTCTGCAACTGCTTTCTTGTCCTTTTGATCAGTTACTTCTACAAGCAACACACCTGTCTTCTAGAAAGAACTGCATGCTAATATGATGTTCAGAACATGCCTACCTACCTTGCAGCATCTCACTTTCTTCCCTCTAAAATCCAGCCAATACTTACTCCAGATGTAAGGCAAGTAAGAAGCAATGGATACAGACTTTACCAAGCCTGCCTCTGACAGTCTGTTCACACTACTCTGTAAATACTATGTTTAGTATATTGCTCAATTGGTGATCATTAGTGTTATACTAATACTATTGCTTAATGTTTAGAACATTAAGATTGCCAAGTTAAGGTCTCAAAACTAACAAAAGTTAGTAGTGTCTGCAAGTTTAATTTACTCCTTCTCTATATATACACACTCATATTATTTAGCTACTTTAAGCATCACTTTAGAAGCTTACTCACAATGGAAAGTACACTGTGAAAAACCAGCCACTCAAGTTCCTCTGCATTCATGCAGAGTCCTTGTCTATTCATTCATGTATTGCACAGTATTTAGACTTTGCACTAACAAAACTGTCTTGTCTGCTAACCTTTCAGTGTTGCTCCTCACAAATGTCTAGGTTCTTCTGCCTTCCAAGTTAATGGTTCCCACCATCATTCTAGAACTGGGGGAAGAAAAGTGTGAATGCGTGAAATTCAAGTGCACTTACAGACTTCCATATGGGACTTATAAGTATCTCTTTTTTAATGTGATTAGTACTACTGAGCACTTTCAAGTACTGCTGCTCCTGTCCATCACTTCTGAGTGCTCAGCACTACATGTCACATTGTGGCTGACCTACAAATAACAAATGTGCTCTAGATTAAGGTGCAGTTACATTCACCCTTCTTTTTATCCATGTTCTGTGTGATTAGAGGGGTACTTTATAGTTTTGACAACACATAGGGAGTTGATGGGCAACACCACCTTCCACAAAATAATCCATTCAGCCTGAGATGAGAACATCCTAGGTACAAAGTAAACAAACACACAAGCCCACCAGGATGTGATCACCTATTTTACTATGCTCAGTGTTCTATAAATGAAGAAAGGAAGCAGACTGCTAACTCTGCTTTCCATACCCAAGCCAGGACTGTGGTGTAGATGTATTCTGAAAGTTTTAGCTGAAGAAGAGAAAGGTTTAAGCAAGCTTCAGGTACAGAATTGCACCAAGTTACCATTTCCTGCATTCTGCACATAAAATAAATTGGCCCTCGGGATGAAGCATGGAAATCCTGATGCTGTGGATTAAGCAGCCATTCCAAAATGTAGGAAATGGTAACTTGGGGCAGGTGTTGCAGTGCCAGACATCATGTTAATGCCATCATGTGTTTGCACCAGTAGCAGGTAAGTTAAGTCTGACCTGACAGACATAGCAACACATTTCTCCCCTCATATTTCTTTGATACTGCTAGCCAATTTCTCTGCCACATAATTATCATTAACTGAATATCTTTAAAAAAGGAAAAAAAAATACCTAGAGCTGGAACTAAAAAAAAAATAGACTTCAAAATGAAACTTCTTTTTTTGTCTGAGAACTCAGGGCAAAGTATCATATTTAATAATGTACAGAGAAGTGTTGTCTGCCTACCTGATACAGAGAGTATAAGGAGTACTGCAAATCATTCCTGACAACGTTGCTCCACGAAAGGACTAAGAACTTGCATTCTCAAAAATCCAAGTGTTCAGATACACAGGTTACAAAATCACATTCCTCCTTCAACCAAAACCACCAGCAGAAGCCAGAGATTAGGAAGTGCTGGGGAAAAAAACATCTCACATGACAATAACTCTGTAACAAATTTCTTTTAAAACATTGGAATTACTGAGGGAGGGCAAACATGACTTACTGATGAATACATATCTTGTCAAGAATATACAATGGGCTAGAACACAAATACTGTATCAACAGTTGATGACCCTGCACTTGCACCTACTTCTGTATGTCCCAAACCACTAAAACCAGTTTAAGGTTTTCTTACCTTGCTATATGTCCAGTGTTACAAGCTCTCTTAAAGTGCTATAGTTTCAAAGTCAAGGACTCAAAATCAAAACACTCTTCAAATCAGGTTACCTGTCACATCAGATATATCCATTACAATACAAACAATATGATCATTAAATATTTTTCCATATGGATTTATATATTTGGTTCAAAAAATACTCCATGGATAAATTTTAACTATGTAATGAAGGACTGTGTTTTGTAGGATATTTGTAAGGTACCTTATCCATTTACCGAGGATGCTGAGAAATGCACAACACTGAAGGAATCAGTCAGTAAAAGGGTAGATTCATATGTTAAAGGATCTGAACATTTCTTTAAAGAACTGACCTGCACCTTCTACTGCACCATCCACTATGACACTGGTCAGATCGCTTAAGAAAAATTTCCTCCTGATGGTCATTAATTGTGATCTGAATTTCACTGAAGTCCCATGAAATTCATAGAAATCTGATCTACAGAAATGCCAAACTCCTAGGAGCTCAAAGCATTACAGAAAAGCTCATAAAAATAAAAGAAATATATATTTAGAACGGTACTTGACCAATGTGTGCTAAATAATACAAGGACAAGAATCAAGGGTGGGGAAGCAAAATATTAAACCACTACTCGGGAGGGAGCAACAGTCTCTGCCCTAAACGAGATGGATGTCCAGGGATAAAGTGTCACATGACAGGGAACTAAAACTGTATAAAGTAACCTTATTTTAACATTTCATAGTTTTACTGTGTTCTTTTTCACAGTACTATTTAAAGTTACTCAATTCATAGGAAAACAAACCAGTGAGAAAAAAATTCCAGTGAGAGTTGTCACTCTCATGATTCATCAATATAGAGAAACCTTCCTATTCTACAGAACTTCCACCTCAATGCTAAGTAATTGTTAACAAAAACTGGTCATCCCGGCTGAGGCTACACCCAGTAGATTTAGCAATAAACTTCACAGATATTTTTGCCAAAGAAGGCAAAGGCAATGTCCAAAATTCATGGATTCAGTTACAGCATTTATAGGAGAACAAGCTGATGCAGACAACAGATCAATCCTTCTAGTCAAAAAAGCTTAACACTTTTGTCCTTTCCTAATGCTGTTTTCTTCCAACACACTTCCTCACCACACTAGTCTTCTTCACAGTTCTAGCCAAATTCACGTCAGAGCTCAAATTCATTGTGCAGCACAAAATGATCCATTTTTGATACAAAACACATTCCAGCTGTATATTAATTCACCCAAACTATGCTGCCTTGACTGCTTCAGTTGACTCCCATACATAACACCAGCTGCAAGCCTAGTGTAATCTTCCTGCCAACAGACACATCAAGAAAGAAAAATGTATCTAGCCACTGAAGTAATTTTTTTAAAATAATTTTAACACTTTTTAAAATATAAGTTGAATTCAGGTTAGTGGACATGCCTGTGACATCCATAAAAGACTTCCAACTGTTTCACTGGGAGCAAGGCAATCCTCATTTTCACCATATAGAAATAGCCACAGAGAACTGCCTGGGCTTGCATGCAATCTAAAATCCCCGAGATTTAAATGACCCAGTCCCCTCCAAGCGCAGTATTTAGTTTGGGCAGTTTTTCCATTAATACTTTGGGAAGCTGACTAAGATGTAATCCTCCAGTACATGGGCAAAAGGTGCCATATGGTAAGGGCACTCCCATAAAGAATGCATCTTCCAGCCTCCAGCTGCATTAAGAACCTGGAGGACAAAGCCTCTACGCACAATAATTACTGTGGATAATAAGGACATCCATCTGTACACTCTCAGTCACTATGGATAAGGACTTCTGTTTACATACCCTCACATAAACATTACAAAATGTGAAGCATATTCTCTTTGCATCATTATCCACAAAACTTAAATAGGAAGCAAGCTCACTC
The DNA here is from genome assembly GCA_013400415.1 of Scytalopus superciliaris. Lineage (NCBI taxonomy): Eukaryota > Metazoa > Chordata > Aves > Passeriformes > Rhinocryptidae > Scytalopus > Scytalopus superciliaris. The sequence continues at coordinate 981,653 of VXBX01009921.1, forward strand.
CTAAGAACACTACCCTACTGGCTGGTAAAATAAGGTAAAACTCAAGCCTTAGTTTTGCCAAACCCCTGTACCCTAAAAGGCATTATATCTGAATAAGCAATAGTAGAAAACTAAAAGTCATTATGGGGACAAATTACATACACCTGGAATAAAACTATAATGCAGTTACAGGCCCAAAATGGTGCTTCGCACTTCCCGATATTGTGACTTTCCTATAGGGTATGTGGCAGACATAGCAAGACAGGAATATTTTCTATAAACGCTCACAAGTCATCTTCTGTAAACGCAAGTTATAGCAAATTTAATAGTGACAAAGTCAATACAGATTAGGAATGTTCACCATTCTTAAACACCATATACATTATCAATATATATACTGTATATTTGCAATCCATTTCGTTCTGACTCGCCGTATTAACACAATCTTAACATGTTTTATTAATTTATATGAAAAATACTTCACTAAGAAAGTAGACAAAACTGCACAGAAATAGTACAAGTGTCATGTGCATAGCAATATAGCTTAAAGCATTCACATATGGCTTTGTTTAAATGAAACTGTTGGGGGAATGGCCCTATACAGACCCATGATTACACAGTTGACATAATGTAAACTGCTTCACATCTTTGAGGCACTTGCTAACAATAGTGTTCAATCCCTGAAAAACAAAATCAAGAGCTATTAAGTGAAAACAACAAAAATCCCAGGATAACAACTGCATGTATTTGAAGATTTTTAAAACTGGTTTTAGTAGTGCATGCACAGAACTGAAAAATAGGGGAGGAGGTGTAATTTCTGTGCAAGAATTATACCAAGTAACTGAAAAATATAAAAATATTTACATGTTTAGGCATTTTTAAATATGTACAGAACAAAAGCCCTGAAGATTCTTTCTATAGAATAAAAATATAGCACAATAGTAGTAATAAAAATAATATATCTTTTTATGGAATTGTATTTGCAATTAGTTACAAGTTATTTAAACCACAAAGCTCCTTGATCTTTCTCAGAGTGGATGGGAATAGGAAATATGCTCTTTCTTTTAAAACACAAGCACTTTGCATAATTTTTAAACTTCAGTTACAATACTGACATACAAAACAAAATGAACTGTGTATCCTAATTCAACTGAGTATTTTTTTGAAGAACTTTAATGCACGGTATTTGTTTTATTTTCTTCACTGGTCATCATTGCATTAATGAATTCCAATCTCGAGTAGCCTCCATCAGATGCCTCTGTCCATGTCCTACCCAATGATCCTGATTGTCAAATATTCTACCACAGAACCAGCAGCTAAACTTAGCTTTCAAGGTATTATCAGAGGTAGTTTTCACAATCTGGTAATTGTTTTTGCTAGTCTTTTTCAGTGTCAATTTTAAGACAAATCTTTCTTTTACAGGTCTAAGAGGTTTTATTGTCCTGTACCTTTTTTGAGAACAATTATCAGTAGTTACATCCAAAGGATTGCAGAAGGCTGGCTGCAGAAGCGCTTCAATAGTTCTTTTCGACAATGAAACCTTAAGAACATGTCCCTTAAATTTAGCAATGGTCTTCATTACATTGACAACTTCTGGAACATCTACATCAGGATGGTTAAGCACAACAACTGGTTGATTTCTCCGAGGGCATTTTACAAGCTGTTTAGAATTAAAAGGAAGTAATTTTAAAGTCCTCACAGTTTTTTTTGATGCCCTTTGTTTGTAAGGGCCACCTGATTCACTAACAGCTGCAGCTTCATTCTTTTGCTTACACTTCCTGTGCAAGGTTACTTTCTTTCTTGGAGGCTCTGGACAGCTAGCCTTCTTCTTGCGTTTGAAATTCTTATTTCTTCGCACACCCCCAGTTTCTGAACGTTTAGACCTAGTTTGTTTTATGCTAGGTCTTACTTTTGCAGTTCTGTTTTGGGTGCTCCATGTGGACTTCTGACAACCAAAGTTATTCCTGTTGTTAGCAGTTATTACTTGTGTACTCTCAACAGAGCCTTTTTGCAATTGTGTCCTTGCAGATTTAGTAGAATAAACAGGTTCTACAGGAGGAACACAACATGCTGGATTAGAGCTTGCCAAAGAGGCATTTGCTGGCATTAACCCACCTGGTAAGATTAAGGCATCATTAAAACTAAGATTAGTTTGTTTCTGTGCTAGTGCAGGAGTAAGGAACTGCAAGTTATCCAGCTGTAGTGAGGGCACTGAGTTGCTTACTGGCTGAGCGGTATCAGCCAGCGTACGTGAAGTAGGAGGCTTCATTTTCAGCAAAAATTGTTGTTGCATGGCTCTAATTTTCTTTGGTTGACAATTTTGATAATGAGCACTATCCTGAAAAAAAACTGGTTTATGAACCACAGGCTTGTTTGGTGTCATACATTTCAGAAAAGCTCCCTGCTGTCCATCAGGCAAAAGTGCATAATCATCTTGTTCCTGTTTAATTTCCTGTTGGTTTACTGATTCCAAAGAACCAAAGACAGCATCCTGATGCTCTGATAACACTTTCACAGATGACTCCAACGGGTTTGTAGTTACAGGAGGTCCTTTGTACTGCATGCTATTCAACAAATCATTTGCTGTACTACATGCTTCCCTAGTACAGGAATTTATTACATTTCCAGAACTGTCATTTTCCCCCTTCACTTTTGAAGCTGACATGGTTATTTTACCAAATTCTCTAGATGCAATTCCCCCTAAAACCTGAGAACTATCATTAGCGGCACTTCCAACTGCTCCAACCGACCCACTAAAAGTCAAAATCATTCCAGGTCCTTTATTTGAAACAAAAGATGCAGGTACACCTTTAGTCACATGCCCATCTGATGAACTGCTTGATGGAAGAGATTTTCCTGAAGCCACCTGTTGTCTAGGCTGGTTAGCAAGGTGCAAAGGAACAAAAAATCCTGAAGGAAGGGACTTAAAGAAAAGGGTTTTCTTCGGTTCCTGAAGAACAGGTAAAACTGGTGAAAAGCTGCTGGGATTTTGAGCTGCAGACAGTACTTTCTCTTTTACTAACTCTTGTGTTATGACTGAATCTGTACAAGTTTTTAGCAATGTACCAACACCCGGAGTTACGGATAATTTGTCCACATCCTGTGAATCAAAGGCTGTTCTGGGTATCTGTCTTTCTCTCCCACAATGTGTACCTTCATTTGTGCTACATTTTGCATTCAACTCCCTCTTACATAAATGGAAGTCTACATTAGAAGGAGGCCTCTGAAAACCACGTGCAGTTGCAGAGCTTTTTAAATGCATGAGGGCTGTATTTCTGGTCTCGTGACCAGAAAGCAGCTTGTCAGAATGAAGTTTTACACAGTTATTCGTCTTGCTGTTGGACTCTTGCTGAGAAGTTGTTTTCACTTTTAACACATCTTGCAGGAACTGTTTTAGTTCAGGTGATAAATAACTGGCTGCTTGTTCACTTTGCAATGAGAAAACAGATGTGATTTTAGGCATTAAGAAAGAGTTAACACAATCAGAGGCATTGTCTTGGAATTTCTCAGCTACATTCTGAAAGCCTTGATCTATGTTAGTGTCCAAATACTGATGGCCATTATGCTGGTCCTCCATAAAACACTCGCTGTCAACACATTTAGATTGGCTTTTAAAAGACACAGAGTTTTTAGTGTTTATGTGTTCATAAGTTTTATTAATATTTGATTGGGCTGACACAACTTTCTCTGCTCTTAAGCCTTTCATCGACTCTGAATATGAAGATGCAGATTCACTTTTACTGTTTTGAAAAGAAACTGTTTTGCTAGATATAAATTCTTTGTGTCTGTCATCTGCTGACATCCAAATGCTACGTGGATTATCCAAAGAGTCCATTTTTGAATAGTTGTGAAAAGACAACAACCTTTCATTAGAAGAATCCATTGAAGTTGAATAATAGAGATTATTAGCTCCATTACTATTATTCAGGCCACTATTTTGTACTTTCAGTTCAGAAAAAAAGGGCATTTTCACAGGGTCATAATGAAGTGTATTTGCAGCAGTGGGTGGTAATACCTGAGGATGACTTGAAGGGCTAAAGCTTCCCCATGAGATACTATTTTGAGTTCCACCTTTTGTTACCTTGTCACGTGGAGGTGCAGTTGAGCCCAGCGTCATTGGCAAATAATTCAAACTTTTTCCTACAGCTATATTAGAAGGTGCTACAGTTTCAGAAAGACTCCTGTCACACAATATGGAGTTATTTTGTTTTTCCACTTTTATTTTTCCTGCATGAGGAGCAGGACAGGAAAACGGAGGGGAGGTTAATGGGTGAACAGAATTGTTCTTTAAGGTTGACTGATCAGTTACATGTGGTATAGCACCTGAAGACAAGCCACAGAGATCAGCAGTCTGTAGCAAAGAAGATGCAGAACTGTCTTTAACAGGATCAGCCTTCTGACCCAACAAATATTCACTTTGCTTACTTGTAGGTAGTAGTTTTATAACAATATGTTGTTTTCCATCTACCATTTTAAAGCCCACAAATTTAGCACTGTAATTTGCCGGAACAGATATTTTATTGTTTCTAACCATCAACACTGTTGGCCCATGAACAGCATTTTTCAGTAATCCCAGGCCATAACTTGTTCCATCATCTGTCTTACTGTATTGTGCAGTAGTAGCAGAGAACATTCCATCCATGAAATTACACTTTTCTGTGTATTTAACTTGATCCTTTTCTTCATTTGTTTCCACATCTCTCATACATTGGTTTAGCTCCTCAGCCTTTGTCTGAATTTTATTCACACTTCTTAGCACTTGTGCATTTTCTTCTCCAGTATTGTCACTTTCACTGCTTATTTCTTTTCGTCTCCAGAATGTTTTTTTTGATGTTCCTATTTTATACCTTTTTAACACAAGCTTCAGTCCGGCTGGAGTCTTCACTATTCTTTTTTCATATTTATCCTTTTCCAGTTTTTCTTTTGCAATAAAGTGGTCTCTATGTAAAGCTATGATGTGTTTTAAAAGATAATCTTTCCGTGATGTGCTGTAACTGCAATAATGACAACCAAAAGAAAACATACTGGTATGAACAAGAAGATGATTTTGGAGCTCCTCTTCTGTAAAGTTTTCTTGATGGCATTTTCCACATTTATAGGGAATCTCTTTATGTCTGTGAATGTGCTGAACAAACGTGCCCACATCAAGGGTAGAAAACCCACATTTTTCACATTGGAAGTGACCATTTACACAATGCTTTGATATGAAGTGTTTTGTCAAATCCAACAAAGTGTATATCTGTTCATCATTACAGAGTTCACATTTTAGGAAAGCGCTGCGATGGGTGCGTCGATGCTGTTTAAAGGACTGAAAGTCGTTTGCTGAGAAGCTGCACATCTCGCAAGGATACAAAGGCAACTCACCATAGTGTAACAGCTGAAAATGTTTCTGTAGGTCGTTTGGGCTGTATCGAATGTTATCCTTGCACTTAGTACAAGTGAAATTCAGTATCTTTGCTGCAGTTTTCAACTCTCTTTCAAATTGCACTTCTGGTTTATTTTGCAAGTGGCTTCCCTCTGAAAAATCAGGACTGCTTCCATTTATTTTCTCTAGACTTAAGGACTTGCTTGCAGTTTGTTGCTTACACTGAAAGAGTTTTCTAAATCTATCAACTTCATGTTTCATTAATACTTCATTTGGAATGTTCACCTTGGGTAATTCAATTTTCACGTTTTTTAGTCCGTAAGCAAGATTGACATCTAAAATTGCTGGTTGAATCCTCATACTTAAAGAATCACTCACCAGTTCTTTTTCCAAAGGAGTATCTGTAGAAAAATTCTTCATAGCATTGTGATTTAAGAAACTAATTTGCTTTTTATCACAAAAAACCTGTTCCTTTTCAGATGACATGACTTTAGGCTTTTCTTTTCTTTAGGTGAATTCTTGAGATTAGTCTTACTTTCTGCAACAAACAAGACTACTGCACCAAGTCAAAGCTCGACAACTTCCCCATTGCATTCTCCTGAAATTAAAAAACAAAGCAAATTTTACTTCTCAAATTAATGCAATTAGAACACTCATTACAATTCATTAACAAATACATGCCAATCTTGGAAGTTGCTGATTTTTATAATAGCCTTGGGGGAGGAAGCATGAGGGGGAAAAAGAAAGCGATTACACCATAACCTTTGTTTGTGTTGGGGATGTTTGTTGGTTTGCTGTTCAGGGGCATTTTTTTAAAACTTCTTTAAAACTTGAAAAATAAGTTTTAAAGAACAACACCTACTGAAAGATGAGAACACTGAAATTTCATGTCATCAAATTTTGGGTTTCTCCCACCCTGGCAACATAAGAAATCCCAAGAGCTACTTCTTTTAAAATGAAGCTTTCGTTTATTACTCATTTGGGATTTCAAGCAAACATAAACACTCCTCTGTGACACGGATCATTAACTGAAGGTAGCTGAAGTGCTAAAAACAAGTCAAATTCAGCAGGATTTGTTATTTTTATTACTCAAGTCTGCTACTCTAACAGCAACTAATTATCATGCTTAAAAAGCAATGACAAAGAAAAATCACAATCTGATGAAGGATCTACTTCACTAATGGAGACATGACCTTTACCAACACCAAAAAACCCATCACACTGATCTATAGTGAATTTTTCATATGCCTACCTTTAGTACCACACAAGTCTGAAGTGGTCAATAGATAAAAGTTCTCAGGTTTCTCACCACATGTTCCTCAGTACAGGTTAATCTTTTCAGAACAAGTGTATGACTGGCAACAGTACTCCTCTATGGATTAAAAGGCTCACATAGGTACGGTCTGCATCACTGTCTCACTACAGACTTCTTGTCAGTGTTTCCACAACAGACTGCACCAACTGTTTATGGCAGCTCAAATCTGTGCTCAAACAACACTCCCACATGTCAACAGAGAATCAGCAGACATGAAATGGCAGTGAAAATAAATTTTGAAAAGTAACATTGGAAAGGAAGAACTGTTTCTTCACTAGTGTAACACTTTTAAGTTAAAACTTTTTCCACAGTAGGAGTCAGAGTCCCTTTCTTCTCTCCTAATAGAAGTTAGTAAATTGTTAGCTGAAATCTCCTTAGTGGTTCTCTCTCTTCTACCCCCAGGCCCATCCTGAAGCAACACAGACTTGGAACTCATTAGATCACCTTATTTATTCACATTCAAATTGAAAGAATGATCACATCCTCTCTCTCATTGTGACTAAGTGCAAGGGCTGCTTCTACAGCTCCAAGCCATCATAAGCATCAGCCCTAGGGTCTTCCAAATATTTTCCCATATTCCTGTGAGAAGGAAGTATCTAGCACTATACATGCAAATACCTGAGAAAGAAAATGGAGACTGAAAAATTTACAAGGCCATGTATCATGTAGCAAGAAAAGCTAAGCACTTCTTTTTTAAGCATATGGTTTTTTGCATTCCTTTGCAGAAGATATCAGCATTTGTGCACAATTCTTGAAAACAATAAGCAAAACAGACTTTGTCATTTTACACATAATCCAATATCAAATTCACTTAACTGTGCTCTCCAGCTATGAGACCTGTGAGATTTCAACACCTGATATTCAAAAAACCAACAAACCACAGAGGCACAATCCCTCCATGGGAGTCTGAGTACAGGATTTTTATTTTTCTTTTAACTCAATGACACATTTCCCATCTTCCACATAAGAAATTAATATATGGGATATTACCCTACTCTGAGCCTTCAGAAGATGCAACTCATTCACACTCCATTTTCACCAAAAGAGCACTGTTATAATGCATTCTCCTGTCAATGGTAAATTCCTTTATTTGAACAGGAGCAAGCTGAACTCCCACACAGAGAAAAGATAACTAAAAATTACTTGGATTTGTTTGCTTGAAAGATTCTTTTAATATACAGATGCGACACAAAGATTACAGGTTGCATGATGCAATACATCATCCTATCACTAGCTGCCCATCATTCAGATTAAAATATTATACTGTTAAACGCTGACACCCAAAGGATATATACAATTAACACTGCAAAAATCAGAAGTGAATAAAATGCTGCAAAGAACAAGGCTCAGGCTTTTAACATGGGGCCAAACACAGCGCCAACGTGGTCCTCAACCGGGCAAAATTTCACTAACTGGATAAAACATTTATGTTTGGCAAAGAGTCCCAGTTGGGCATATTCTGACTCCATCTGAGATTTCCTTTAACCAATTAGCCTTATAAATTACAACTTAACATTGTCATTAGTGGGTAGCATGCAACTATGCACAAGCACCTGCCACATGACAAATAAAAATACATACTTAGAAACAACCGTTAAAAATAAACCCCGAGGGATCTTTAAATGGCCACTATCAAAGAAATCTGACTTACCCGTTAAGAAAAGACTTGACTTCAATTCTTCAACAATTGGGTTTTTTCTACAAACATAGAAGAGGTAAATATGCAAGACTCAGAAAAGGCCACAGTCAGGAGAATCACTAAAAAATGTTCCGAAAACAAAAGGAAAAGTATTTTAGAAGTTTTAAGTATATGCAAAACTGAAAGCTGACTAGCACAAATCCCTCACAGTTTTACATCATGTGCATTTTCAGTTGAAGACAAAAATATGTACTATGTTCTCTCCCAAGGAACACCATCAATCAATATTGTATATATACAATACAACAAGGCCTATTTTAACCTCAGCTTTGCCACTACATCTCGGGCACTTGTAACTGGTAAGCATAAACACATGATAACTTCAAAACAGGACAGAAGGAACTAACTGCTACCTCTGTCCATCAAATTTTAACTTGAACTCAAACGGCATTTATCTTTTCTTAAGCAAAAATTTTAATTAATTCTACAGCAAAGACCTAATTTGAAGTTCCTATGAAGTTTTGCAAAAGCCTAGGAAAGACGTGGAGTATTACATTCACAGTATATGAAACAAGTTCGTAGATTCAAAACCAGATATAATGAATACAAACATTGAAAATATATAAGCATGTTCCACAGTTAACTCTCACTGAAAAAAAAACCGAACCACTAAGCACAAACATAAGTAACCACTTGAGGCTCTAAGCCTCAATTTTCCTTCTCCAAAAACGTTCAGTGTGTCCGTATTTTGTCTGCAGAAAGTACACATGGGGAAAAAAAGTTTTAGCTGTATATTTTCATCCAGCAAAAAAATGGCATATAGGAGTTAGACTCTACTAAATTAGGTAACCTGAACAGTTTTTCCATTTAGAACAAAATTCAAAACACATATCTAGGGAGGCAGAATTTTTCAGTTTTCTGTAAAAATGTACACTTATTTAAATTTTACTTAGGAGAAAAAAAGGGGGAAAAAAACCCACCTATACTGAGTTATACCCCATCCTCCGTGCCTGCAGACTCGGAGCGGTGCCTGCGGCTCTGCCGCGACCCGGCCACCCGCGGGACTCTCCGGGCCCGACGCCGGCGGAGCCGGGCGGTCGGACACGGCCTGACAGCGCCACGCTGTGCCCGCGGAGCCGGGCGGAGCGCGGGGCACCGGCTCCCTGCCGGGGCAGTCACGGACACACGGCCAAGCTGCCATGGCAGCCCGGCGCGGCGGCGCCCCCCGCCCAGCGGCGCTGAGGGGAGCGGGGCCGGCCCGAGGGGGGCGCCTCCCTCATCATCATCCTCATCCTCCTCCTCCCGGCGCCNCCTCGGCCCCTTCCTCCTCCTCCTCCTGCCCCTCCTCCCTTCCCATGCCTCCCGCTCCTCCCTCCTCCTCCCCGGCCGTGCCATGTGCCCAAGGGCGATGCCCCTCGCACCCCCCAAGGGAAAGGGCCGTGGCAAATGCACGGGCCGCGCGGGTTTGCTGACCTGCAAACAACAGCAGGCACCGCGTGTAGGGGTGTCCGTGGGAGACTCAGCACCTGCACATCATGTGGGCGTCGGGCCAGTTGATGTGTTTTAATGCGCTCACAATGACACCAGAGAGAGTGAGAGCTGGAAATCAGTAGGAGAGAAGCGCTTGTCTTGCTGGAGGCACAGCAGGCATTGCTGCTTGAGAGCGGGGCGAGCAGCGCTCGCTCTTGGCGCCTGTGCTGAGCTTTAATGCGTGTGGAAGCTCATCCGAAACAAGACTGACAGAGTATGGAGGAATGGGAGAGGTGGGAAAGCCAGAGGCGCCACGGCCAGAGAAGGGCGAATGGCCATGGCAGAAATAGACTGTAAAGATGAATCGTGACTGAAGAGGTCATTGAAAAGGAAATCCTCTCTCCGCTTACAAAACGGGGCTCAAAAAGCAAAAGCAAAGGGGGGAAAGGTTTGACAAAGGAAAAAGCTTAAACTGGCTCATGAACAATTCAGCTGAGCTAAACTTTTCTCCACCAAACTTATAACATTTTACTAATTGCAACAAAGTTAATAAGTGCACTTTTTAGTCATGATTAAATACCAGAAGGAGGAGCAGTGTTGCTGTCTTTGCGCATGTAATAAGGATACAATAAACACGAACATATTTTTAATTCCTCATTCCAGCTGACATCACTTATTTCCCTTGTGTCTTAGACTGTAAAAGAAAATTAATAGAAGACATTTTGGGGTGGGCTGTTTGGCCCTAAAGAATGTCTTCAAGAAAATAATTATATCATTGATGGTTCTAGTACGCCCAAATTAAACAATCCATGCCAAAAGCAAGCAGAGAAATGTATTCTGGTTTCTAATTCATTACATTTTTCTAAGTAGTCAGAAGTGGAGGTTGTATGTACATACCCACAGTGTTTGGAGGATCTGAAAACTGAACTATAACCAAAGGAAAAAAAAAAAAANCAGAAAAGAATTATCTGTGAAAATCATCAGTCTAATGAGCAGCTACGGTACCAAATTTGTGTTAGAATGCTACTATTCTTAATCTGAAATTAAAATATATATCATGCTGTCAACTACTAATCCCAACAAATTCACATATGAGATGGAAACAAACACTTCATCTGTATTTTATCTCTTTGTTATTCAAATTTAGAACATGTCTGGATGCCAAGCACAAGACAGAAAAAGAGACCCTGTGAGATGACACCAGCAGGACAGAACTAAAAAAGAAAGGTTAACACCTACATTGAGATTGTTTGTAGCACAAGAGGAATCAAAGATTACATCAAAACACACAATTTACCAGTCAATTTCTATTAGGATTAAGATCTGTGTTGGAACATATGGAGGGAAAAGGGTGATAATCCAATGAAAAACTACAACAAATGGGCAACCCCACCAAAAATATTGACTTTTTATAGTAGCTTCTCCCAAAAATCATGCAAAGAGTTCTTTAGTGATGACAGTCAACATCTGCAAAAGTGCTCCCCAAAATATCTCATAATAGCAATGCAGCCTTCTCATTTGCAGGAATATTAAGAACCCCTTATACACTATGAAATGAGAGGCTGCCTTACTGCTGAAGAGAGGACAAAGGGAGGCAACAACTGCCTTTTTACCATGCTCAGAGTAGAAACGAAACCAAAAGCCACCTAGGAAATCCAAGGAAGACCAAAGTCTTCTCAAGGAGTTCAGAAGTAATGCTGATGCTGGCAGTTGAACTTCATGTGGCAGCAGGCACAAATTGTTATTAAAAATCAGGGACTGAATTTATATAATATTCTAGACCATCATTCTTTTTCAGAAGATAAATACAAGTTGGTCTACTTCACTATGTGAAATCCTGTGAAAATGAGTTTCAACCCCAAGACAATCTGTGTTCTGTAAAAGATGATATCCCACAACACTTTTCACTTTTCACCCCCCAGAAAAATTGTTGTGACATCTACAGTCAGTTTTGGGCTTGCTGTTGCTTTTGGGGTTTTTTGGCCGAACGTCGGCTATAGTCTCTGGAAACATATGTAAGCTGTGTAGTATTTTGGAAGCTTTAAAGGTATTTGTACTGTCCCCGTGTGCATTACATCACATCATTCTGTGCATCTGAAATAGCAAGCAATGGCAGGGCTTCCCATTACTTGTGTCATTAGCAATAGTCTGTTATCAGTTGGTAGGGCAATAAAGTGCAAATAAGTAGCCTTTGTAATGTGATTTTTATTATTGCTTCTATTAATTCTGTATTTGTGATGTTTTAAAATTGAAAACTTAATGCTTTCCTCAAATACATGGGTGTTTCACAAACAATGGGAATACTGCATCTTTGGTTTCATTCAGATATCCATTGTATTTATGGATAGCAGGATGAATGGGAACAATTTGTTTCATAATCTGCTAGAATATGAGAAATTATTTGTATCAGAAATGAATCCACACTAAAGAACTGGGATTGACAGAAATATTTCCTCAGAAACACTTGGTGGGGGAGAGGGTGGGGAAATCCATTTTCAAAAGTGTACACTAAGGCAAATACCAAGCATGGATGATCAAATGATCCTATGAACTCTTAATTTTCTAAAGAAAATAACTTCCTTTTAATGCAAAGTTGCTCATGCATTTGCCTGAAATCACTGAACTCAGTCACAGACAGGAAAGAGCTTCTTTCTGAGTTAGAAATAACAATAAGTGTCACTGCTAGTGTGTTCCATATTTGAATTACAAAATAGTGAAAGTACCTGGCTAAAAGTGAAAACGTTTCAGTCGGATTTTCACCTTTGTGATTATTCACATTATTGTTACATATAATAGCAAAATCTCAAAATGTTTTTTGATCTATGGCAACCTTTAGTCTTGCTTCTCTCACATTTTTTGTTCAACTTAACATGAATTTAAACTAATATAGTTTACAAATACTACATAACAAATTAATATATTAATGTACTCTACAATTTTTTTGTTTCTATCACTTTGCTCTGTAAGGACATAAGAGTTATTAGTAAATAGCTCTTTCATTCAGCTCATAAATCCTGTAAAGAATTGGTATTCCATATTCCTTTTTCTATTCTTTCACTTAAAGTGAAAGAAAGTTACCTCTCAGACATAATCACACAGCCCTCTCATTCTTTATTGCACTAGAACTCCTGATCCTGATACTGTTCATGTTGTTCTATAACCTTTTCTACTGGCATTTTTGAGTCAATTTGACTGTCTTTCACACATATTTCATAAAGCAGAGTTTTAATGCAGAAACCTCCACAAGTCTGTTCTTACAGATGAAAATTCATTTCATTTTTTCTCCTGTAGTTTGAAATTCTGAGTGTTCATCTTATAACTTGCTCATCTGTTGGCCATACAGATTCTCTGGAAGAGTTCCTGTTTCTGAGATTTTTCTTTATGATGTGGGTAAATCATTCCTTAATCATAGGAAATAAACTTCTGAATCACTTTGTGGCTTTTAGTGACAATAAATAAAACAATCTCATGCATTTTTCTGTTTCAGCATTTAATATATTTATTAAATAGATACTTTATAAAATATAATTAATTTATATTTCTTACCTGGCTTGCATGCAATGGATTATAAACCATCATCTTATGTACTGCTTGGCAGCTACAGCTACTCTTTACTATTGCCAGAACAGCTGAAGTGATTATCTGTTTCTCCAGAAGACAGCACATTCTGAAAATATCCATGAAAAGTATATAAAAAATATGCCTCTCTTCATGGTACAACTGGGTGGGCAATATCATAGATAGCAAAGGTGGAAATTCACAGAGGAAGGAACCAGGGTCTAAACATACTTAGATGTAGGGAAATTATGTTCAGGAATAAGGGTTCAAATGAAACCAACTACAGCATTCAGTCTAACATGTATTTAAATTTAGTTTCTCTTTCTGCAGGGAAGAGCCTATACCATGCCAAAATTTGTTGATGACAATAAGTTTTCCAACTTTTCAGCTCAGGAAATAGCATTTTCCTTCCTTTTCTACAGCTCTGATGGAATCTCCTTTTGGCCAGATGATGCTGTGCCAAATGAACTCCATACATCAGTTCCCTCTGTTAATTATTTTAATACACCCACCAGATGGACACATCCAGTTAAAAGGCCCTGTTATAACTGGATATCCTACATACACTTATTCTCATTTCAAGTACCGTTTCTGATCACTTCCATACAAAGGGTCTGTTGCACAAGTGAGAGAATTTCTTAGGAAGTTATTGAGTCTGCTTTGAGAACTTGAGGAGAAAGCATCTCTCTGCCTTCACAATATGTGAAATGAATAAGAGACTATTTTATTGTTGTAATTTGGGAATGGGAGAGTGTTGCCAGACAGCAAAAGGAAGAGGCATTCTTAGAAATGTGCAAACAATTTTTTTGTAAAAGTTTATCACTGTATTTATTTACCACATGTAACTCAATTACTAATAATCTGCTAAAAGATGTGATTCACCTTCATGAATAGCTTGCCATGGTACCAGAAAAGGAATTTCTACATATCTTGTTTCTTGATTAGACTACAATAAAGTAACTGTCCTTGGAGGATGTTTTAAACTCATGAAAAGTAAAGTTTGCATTGTTAAGTGAAAATCAGATTTGGCTCATTATAATTTTAGTTTTAATATTTGCGAGTGTCCTCAGGACCATGAGCAATCCAAGCTTAAAAAAGTTCAGGCAAGCTAACTTAGAGCAGAAACTAGGGCTGGAAAAGAAAGAGGCAAGACCTAGGAACAAAGGCTGAACAGATGAAGGGCAGGATTAGGAACTAGCACTCAGTGGGAGAAGGAACTAGGACAAGGTCTAGAAAGCAGAAAATTGGATCAGGATTTTAGAGGGAAACTAACACTCAAGAGCAAGAATCTAGAGCACCATTACAACTAAAAGGCATTAAGGCTCCCAGAGCACCCTGCCCGTCTCCCATACATTGAGGCAGGTTATACCAACCCGCTGTCTCAGAGGTGAGGCCATTACCCTTTGGAAAACTAGTTATGGCCAGGGGACTAAGAAAGAGTTGCCAGAACTGACTGTGGGAAGTGTCTTGACTTTACAGCTTTCAATAACAATGATGTCTGGAGTGACACGAGCATCTTCTTCATCATCAGATACTAATGACCCCAACACTCTTTTTATCAGCAGTGAAGAAACATATATGCAATAAGCTGGAACACAATTGCCCAGATGAGACAAGAGAGACTGGAAAACCCAGAGAAGTTTGAATCAAAGCAAACTACAATGATCTGTTAATGCACAGAAATGCTGAGAAAATAAGATGAACTTTCTCTAAATGGGGAACATTTGACTCTCGGTAGCAAACAAACTAGAAACCACACACCATTTCACATACTGCCCTGATGCAACATTACATAATACATCCTGAGTACTGGTCTGGTTTTCTTTAGCAAGGCGGGTGCTAATTTCCGTTTTGGAAGGTGCAGATAAACTGAAATATCTAAACCACCAAGCTGTTCTATGCCATAACACAAGACATGGCATTAAATATTCTGTAACACTGCAACTTCTGTCCATTTTTGCATTTCTAATAGTTATGAGTATCTGCTAGTTGAGCCCTGTCATGAGTTTTTATTGTCTAGGCACCCATGTCTGTACCTACACACTTCAGCTCAAGTAGTTTACCCTCTCTGCTTCAGTGTGTCCATCAGTGGGAGTGAGGGTGTACACTCATGAGGGTCCTAAAGAAGTAGTTATTTATAAGATTAATTTGTTTTTCTCAACAGACCAACAGCTTTGTACATTCTTTGATATCAATTAGGACATTCTTGAGTTTCTTTTTTAAGAATTGTGTGACATTTCTCATACAACATATTTTTCCCATGAATATTAACAGAACTTCCTGCATTTCAAACTGAGATACATACATAAACTTCACACCAAAATCAAATGGAGAAGTAAACAACATTCAGCTATGAAAGTTTGCTTCCTGTTGAACTCTGTAGAAATCACAGAGATATCTTCATGTGGAATAGGACGCAACTTGTTTCCTCTCTGCTGCTTGAACCATAACTTCCATTCCAGTCACTGCTGGAATTAGTCACTGACTAAACCTCTCCCAATGAAATCCGTACCACCCAAGAATCTAATGGGAAACTACATTCCTTTCTTTTCCTCAGACACCTTTTCACTTTTTTGTGCCTTTGCTCTATCACCACATGTGAAATTTTATCTAGATCTTCCAGAAATTGTGCTGAAAATCTCATCATGATATTATGTTTGACATCTCTCCAGTTTTATCCAATTTTGATTGGTTTCATTTGCTGCCTGAAAGGTTTCAAATGGCTTTTAAAGGATCTAAAATCCAATAATCTGTTGGTTTATTACAGTCAACAATTCTTAAATTTTGTGCCATCTTGCATCCTGAATCTTTAGCTAATCTACTACACTCCAGCAGCACAAAGGCAGCAGCACAACAGAGTTTCTCTGCATAGCCCCACAACTATGCAATTGCATTTAATCTTCTGTAATCACAGTGTAAATGAGTCCCACTTTCATATCCATTCATCTTTGGAACTTTTGTTGAGATTATTAATATCAAGTGGTAACTTTTGAAGAGTGGAGATAAAGATGGTAGGAGATTGTAGGAATCCAGGCCATATAGCACTAGAGTAACTGAAGTAGGAATCTACCATGGATAACCCTTCATATACAATCCTCAATCCCTTGATAAGGTGCATATTCTCTTACTAGATATTTCAAAAGGTATATTGGAGACAGCAGGTGCCAGGTTGCCTTTTAATTGTGCCCCCTGGCTTTGGATTTCACAGCCTAATGGCAGATCAGTTACACTGTGTTGATGTAGTTTAGCAACAAGCTAAATACAGACATTTCTGTTTTTCTGGCTCCTTAATCCATGTGAGATGTGTTGACTGGTATTTTAGTTCTGTGCCCCACGAGGCTTTCCAAGCAGTTCTCTAGACTTGTACATTGTACCCGTTCCTGTTTACAGAAACAGGACAGACTACTGGTGTGAACATGTTTGTTGGTTTGTAATGAAGTGTTCTCTGTATTGGGGAAACTAAGCCTTTAATTAAAACCAGCTGGCACTATAAACTGTTTCATGCTCCATAATACTTACCGTGGTTTTCAGCTTCAGATACAGAAAATCAGGGATTTTCTTCATCCTAACTAAAAACTCTGTAGCTGGTTTTCCTCAAAGATGGAGTACTCCAACCCACACAAGAGAGGAGTAAAACAACTACATTATAACAATTTTGTATCCCAAATACCAGAGTATTTGCTTCAGAGTTTTACAAAAGGACAAATAATCCATGCAACAGCCACCATGTTACTGTTTCTGCATTTCCAGTCAGCCAATTTCTTTGAGTCATAATGAAGATAAATACAGAGTCCAAAAATTTCAGCAAATACGATGCTTCTTGATACCATATGTGTTGTGAGTTGATAAGGGAGAGTGCCCAGATGTGCACAGTTTTGAGACATAAGAGATTAAAAGGAAAAGTACAACATTACCATTAAAATAGTATCACCCATAAGTAAAATCCGGTCCTAATTATTTTACATTACAATTATGTGTTATCTTTGCTAATGCTATTTCATTATTTCCCTTCCCGTGAAATCTACTCCCCCAAACTAGGGGAGTTTGTCCACAAAGTTGTGTTTGTGAAATTACAAATATGAACCTGTTGAGTATTTGCAGAAAGAGACTACAGTGATTAATAAGGCAAAAGATTAGGAGCAAGGCCAATCTGGGTTCTAATCCCAGCTGAGCCACTTATGCTGTAACCTTGGGGAAGTTACTTGACCTTCATGTTTCTCAGCAAACTCTGCTGGAAATTGGATACCAGCTGGACCTCAGAGGATACCAGACACATCTGCTCAACTCCTCCCAATTAACAATGTTAGAACGATGGTGAGTGGGCTTGCATAATTATTATGGGGTACCATGCACACAAATAAAGTCAAGGATTAATGACCTTCTTTCCCTTTCCTGACAGGACTAAACAGATATTAAGAGGTGACCTACACACTACATGTTCTGGCCAATTGTTGGCTATATCATACATTAAAATAATAGTGCATATGAGGCAATTAGGATTTAAAAGGATTCCAACTCTTCTCTTCCACCCAGAATTCTCCTGTACTTCCAGTGAGGACATTTATCAGATTATCTGATTAGTATGATTAGATTTATAGGCCCAGACTCTGAGCTGAACTACCTGCAGTTGTTTAATACGGAATCAGTTCTACGCAACTGGAAAAGGCAAGTCCAAGAGTTGGCAATTCCTTAGATGAAGTATCATTCTGGCCACATTTACCCCAAACACACCTTCCAATCATCCTATGCCAGTGACTTTATATCATCAAAGAAATTCTTCTTGTACCCCAAAGTCCTTTCATGCAACTAAGTCATTTTTCTGAATTGAGCCTAAATTTTCTGCTGTTAACATTTGTTCTACTTTTGTTAAAAAAAAAAAAAAAAAAAAGGGCACAAAGGAAAGACAGAGGGGTGGGGAAAGGTAAAGAAAAGCAAAAACACGACAGTCCCACATAATCCTCAGACCTCACAGTTCACTGAAGGGAGGACAGTGACAAGAAGGGTGTGCTCACGTATTGACTGCCATTACATATAGCTCATAGTTTCACGCAGGAATCAGTAAAAGAAAAAATCAAATATCTAATGCATAAACACAGAAGTAACTTGAAAACACAAATAATAAACTAGAACCACATTACCGTATGATGTGCAGGCTTAAATAAAATGTCCAGCATTTTGGTTTTTACTGTGGTCCTTATCAGTGTTTGGTTGCTTTGTTTGTTAATCCAAGAGCAAGTATAAAGAGTATAAAGGAATTTAAAAGTGTTGATGGAGATGAATGCACCAGTGTCAACAACTGTGTGTCATGGTTTAACCCCAGCCAGCAGCCAAGCCCCACGCAGCTGCTCACTCACTCCCACACCAGTGGGATGGGGGAGATAATCAGAAGAGTAAAGGCAAAGACAGTTTAATAGGGAAAGCAAAAACTGTGCTCACAAGAAAGCAAGGAAAAACAAGGAATTTATTCCCCACTTCCCATGGGCAGGCAGGTGTTCAGCCATCCCCAAGAAAGCAGGGCCACATCACACACAGTGGTCACTTGGGAAGATAAATGCTATCACTCTGAATGTTCCTCTCCTTCCTCTTTCTTCCCCTCAGTTTGTATGCTGAGCATAAGGTTATAAGGTATGGAATATCCCTTGGGTCGGCTGGGATCAGGTGTCCCCTCCCAACTTTTTGTGGACCCCTAGCCTCCTCACTGGCAAAGGGGGGGTCAGAGGAGGAAAACACCGTGTAAACTCTGCTCAGAAGTAACAAGAACGTCTCTGTATTATCAACACTATTTTCAGCACAAACACAAAACACAGCCCCATACCAGCCATTGTGAAGAAAATTGACTATTCCAACCAAAACCAGCATGCTAGGCAGTGAAAGGCAGTGAAAATTCAGGATTACAGAAACATAATTACCACAGACAAACCATTGCTCATAGCAGTGGATTTCTGAGTTGCCAGTGTGATTCAGTCTCAAACAGACAGCTCTCAGCCCTGCATATCCCTGAGACAAGACAATGCACCTCTGCAGGCTGGCCAATACTGATATTTACCATTCCCCTTAACCTCTTTCAAAACCGTGAAAACCATTTTTCCTTCACTCTGGAGCAGTCTGTGCTGCACTTCTCAATCTCCCAGCTAAATTCTCCAGAACTGTCTTGCTTCCTTCTCTGAGTTTTACAGGACAGGAAGAGCAGAAGGAAAGGAAGACACGAAGGAAATGCAGCATATAGCAATAGGCATGTCAAGTGTTTGACACTTGCCACATTCAACTCAAATGTGATCACCCAAGGAATAGCTGAGGTAAATATGCTAATTCTTCAGGGAAAGAAGAAAAAGGGATCTGAGGATGGTGATGTGACATATGGGACAGCCAGGTTGAGGTTGCTTCCAGTTTCAGAAGCAGAGGGAATAAGGACCCTTTTGGAAGGCTAAAAACCTAGCTACAACACAACACATGGGTAGAAGGTTCATCTCATTCCTTATCCAAGAAGGTAAAGTTAACCCTCTTCAAAGAATAAACTACTTTTATTATTATATATTCTTCTTTGAAGAATTAATAATAGGAAACCTCATCCCATATAATGTGGAGGGACATCTCCACAGCAGTAACAGGTTTTCTTACCTTGGATGGGGGAATTCAGTATTTTTACTCAAAATTAAAAACAAACAAACAAACAAAAATAAACAAAACCCAAACAATGGAAAACCAAACCAAACAAACAAAAGCCACCAGAAGCACCTTGATGTACTGGAATATAAGTGAAACAAAAACCTGCGTTCATTAAGGATTCCCTAATCCCTCTAAAGAGGTCTGTGTATCCAGTGCAGAGCAGCAGAAGCACTAAAGATGGAAGACCAATATAAAGCAATTCTTGTGAGCAGTGACTTTGGCATTTAAAAGCTCAGAAATCAGTGTGGGAAAATTAACCTCTATACAGTGTTCTGTAACAAGGAAATTAAAAACTAAAATTGTCTGAACATGTTGCCTGAAAAATTACAAGACTGTAATATTAAATATGAAAGCAAATAAAATTCAAAGCAATCAAAAGTGCCTACATGTTTTTTCTTCACAACAGCAATGAGAAATCACATCCTGTGAGTGTATAACTGATTAAGAACATAATTCTGCAGAAGCTTCCAAGAGTGTAGAAGCTGACTCATGCATGTAAGAGCTTGCATGAGTTGCATGTTCAGCAATACCAGTAATAAATTCAGTGCATGATAATGAAAACTTCAGACCTGTTGGGCTGTAGAACAGGTTATTTTGGCATACTTAACACCCATGTTTTGATGTGCTGCCAACAATGGAGTTGGAACACCTTTCTAAAGCTGGTTGTGATACCCACATTGCTCTCAGCTAAATGAGGCCAATGTCCATTCAGCTATTTAGCTGAAACAATGGATAACCACGGGTCCCAGAAGAGGTCTCAGGAGAAAATGGACAGTAATGCTGTCTGGATTTTTTTCAAGGATCTGCTAAAGGTGGGAGAGGTGAAAGGCTGGTTTATATAGCAAGATGACTGAGAGATTGAAAACAAATACCCAAGGAGCACTCAGAGAAGAGCAATGCCATTGCACAGGGCTGTCTCTGCAATTTTTCTGATACCTTCTTTCTGCATAGTCTTCAAAAGAGAGACAGAAAAATACCATGGTTGCTATGAAACTGCTTCCTGCTCTCTGGTTATTCCCTATCTACAGGATGCAAGAACAGGATGGCACCAGAAAAACAAAAACCAGCCACCTTCATCCTCACTGTCTTCTCCAGAGAGTGACCTGCAATACCCTGACTATAGGAGAGCTGTAGGAAGATAAAAAGTAGCATGGGGAAAGAGTGAGGCTGTTTGCAAGAAAGAAAACCTTGAGATGATCTTACAATTGAGCAGGGGGAGAAAACTACAGATGCTTGCACAAAGAACTCCCTTGGGCATTACGGTCTGAAGAAATTAAAGTACAAGTTGATTATTTCACAGAAGGAATGAACCGATTTCAAAGTTTTCCTGGAAAACAAAACTCATTCCATGATGACACTGATTGCTGGAAAGCAACAGTAACGACCCAGCCATGTAGAAAAGAAAAGGGTCATCAGTTACTGGTGGAAACAGCAAAACAGCAGGGTGGCCTCTATTCTGTGGAAAAAATTTCTCCAGAAAAAGCAAAATCAAAAAGTAGATTCAGTCAGCTTGAAACTTGCTAGCCATTCTCGACAAATGGGATATACAGCTACACCAACCAGAAAATAAGAGCATTTCTCTGCCCTATGAGTAACACAGATATCCAGAGGGTCAAGAGCAGACTTGTGCTCTGACAAAAGAGCCCATTTCTTTAAGTGCAGTTGCTTCTCCTTAAGTTGCCTTGCAAGACTATTTCAGACAATTCAATACTACAGCTCAAATGAATGGTTTTGGAGAGAAACAAAATTAAATAGATTCTTTTGTGAAACCTCCTGTTCTTTGTGTTTTTGCAGTGCTGCAAAACATGTCAGAAGAGAGGACTGTTGACCAGATTCTTTTTAAAGGCATCTGTCAGTGTGAGTGAGCCAAGTTGGGAGCGGGAAAGGGGAGGCTCTCTCCAAATATGTGGGCAGGGGACAAACCACCTTTTCCCCCGAGATTCAGTAGAGATACTACAGATTAATTGACAGCAGACCAGTTTATTGCTGAATGTAGAGTTTGATTTGTAGATGAACAGAGATGGCAAGAACTATGGAACTATGAATGTAAAGCAGCCTGTACTGACTGAAGATGAAAGTCAATCACTGGAACAAAATAACCATGGAAACGTTAATATCCTTTTGTGAAAAGCCATAAAAACAAGCACTCTATGAAATGGGCTACAAATGGAGCTATCAACATGCTTCAATACCAAGATTTTCTGAAGTGCAAGGAAGCTTTGCACTAGCATTTCCAAAGTCTTTGTATTTCATCCTATAGTCTGAGTTCACTATTAGAAAAAAACCACCACG
The DNA here is from genome assembly GCA_013400415.1 of Scytalopus superciliaris. Taxonomy (NCBI): domain Eukaryota; kingdom Metazoa; phylum Chordata; class Aves; order Passeriformes; family Rhinocryptidae; genus Scytalopus; species Scytalopus superciliaris. Next base: position 1,003,937 of record VXBX01009921.1, read on the forward strand.
TCAATTGCCCTTCACTCACCTGTGCACCTAGTACATTGTCCCTGAGTGTCATGGCCTTTTTCTTCCCATTTACTGCACACACAGGAAATTGTGCTAAATAATCCCTATCAATTGAAACAGGCTTATTGCAGCCAGACAACTGCTGTTCTGTGTTTCTAAAGCAGATGGATTTCTCCAGTTCTCCCTGTGTCTTTATTTCAGTGAAATTTTTAAAATTTGTAGTGAATTATGATAAACACACAGAGATCTAAGTGTAATATTTTAATTCTTGTTGTTGCCAGATTAAAACCTCCTGTTCTTAGAGGATTGTCTGAAATCCTCCTACCATCACCAAAACGTTATTGAGCAGGGTTTGTGAGCTCCGTTTCCTGCCTTGAAGAAAAGCAGGTGCACCATGATCATGATATCTAAAAGAACTCCAAGAAGCAGAAAGAGCAAAAGAGACAAAACTGCCTTGTTATTACCTAAGACCCATAGAAATACAAAATGGCTGTTCAACAGGGTGATTGGAGAAAGACGGGATGAACTATTAGTCCAGTTTTCCTTAGCACTTGAATAACCACTGTTATCACCCTGAAACAGGTCGTCTCAGTACCTGTACTACTTGCCTGGTTCTCTTCTCAAAAAGCACTGCTACTGTGGCCAGTCTGCATGCAATTCTATCTTGCAGGGTTCAGTTTACTGCTCAAATAAGAATCTTGAAGTAGGCAAAGCAATAGTTATGCCAACTCTCTCCTGCAACCACAGCCATTCCCTTACTTCATGTAACAGTTTCCCCTCTCCTTCTTTGCCCCTTTCCGCTGGACAAGAGCTGAGAAGTGTCCAATTAAATCCCAGACAGAAACAGCTCATTAACCTAAAAGACCCCTCAAGGGAGGGCTTTCCCAAGGATGTTAGCCAAACCAGAGAAAACACATGAACTTCACTATCTAGACCCACAGATACTGGAGCACTTGTTGGTCCTTATATCTTACACACCAAAATCTATGGCTGGGAAGTCTCCTGAATTTTCAGTTGGTTTGTTTCTGATCATCTGTTTTGCAACCACCAAGTGGTTCTTGGTCCCCTGCAGACAGCCTCTTGCTTGCTACATTAGGCTGTTGCTCCGCAAATTTAAACATGCAATGAGAGGAGGGGGGAATAGAAACATGCCAGGAAGACACCTTCCCTCCTGTCTCTCGTTTCTGCTTTGGAAGCACAGCAGCATACAGAGCAGATCGGGGCTGACCACTGAGTGCAGCAGTGTCCACACTGTTACACCAACTCAAGGTTTCGCAGTGCTCAGAGCCCTACAAAACATTAGACAATTTCATTGACGCGATAGCAAATGGAGCCTCAGAGAGACTACATTACCCACCCACTGTCAGATAAGCGGTGTCTCGCAAAGCTAATATGTAAATCCAAACCATCAATTTACCAGTTTAACACCTTAATAAACAGGTCACCCTTCTTCAGTTTTTTCAAAAGTTTGTCCCTAAGAGCTCGTGTAGAACTGTAAAGTTCTCCCGTTTTCTCCAGTCTTTTCCAGTTTTGTGCGGAGGGGCTACAGTCACGACTGTCCGAGAGACTGCCGATGTTCAGTAACACGTTTGGTGCAGGTAGCTGGGTGTGCAAGATGCAGGGTGAGCCCTGGGTGGTGGGAGTCCGAGGCAAGAGGCCGTGAACTGCCTTCCTTTGCATAACAAAGGGCCCGGAGACTTGTGGCTCGCCAGGGGACTGGACGCTCAGATACAGCAGGAGCCGATGGCCCCAGACTTTCAGGCGCATAGATTGTAAGGACATAAAACCCCCAGGGTGTCCTTTGTTCAGCCTCCTCGGAGGCTCGGTCTCGAGCTGTTATTCTCTTGTTGAGCCAAGATTAAATTATTTTAAGGATCCAGAGGTCTGAGAACCTGCTATGGGAATGCTGAGGTCGAGCCGATAAGGAAACCTGATTTGGCTGTGAGTGTGGTGAGTGCAGGGAGACAGGCAGGGCACCCATGGGCTCACTGGAGCCCCCGATGCCAAGGGGCCTCGGTGCCAGCTCAGGAGGCACGCGTGTGACTGCATGGTGGGGCAGGAAAGGTTCCTTAACACAGATCCATATTTCAGTGTAAACTTAAAGATACTCACTCCAGGCTTTCCATATGAAGAACAAACAGAGGTTTCAACTCTCCAAATACCAGTAAATTCAGCACCAAGCCATCTTAGGTAGAACATAGCTATGTCACCAGTCAGGACAGTACAACATTATTAAAAAACCTGCTCTGTGTGGTCATCCGACCACAACTTGGAGCTCTGAGATTAATAGAATGGGCTCTGATTATTAGAAATTTCATTCAACTTAATCTTTTGACTGGCTACACAATGTTTTCATATGGGTGTTTTCTATATATCTATACAACTACACTTGCATACCTAAAGCTTTTTTCCTCAATTTATAGAGGTTTAAGATAAAAAAGCTGAAAATGTAGTTAAAGCATTTCACTGTAAGTAGTTATCAGAAGTAAATAAATCAAAGATCATGGAGACATATTTGGCAAAGAGTAGGAGGAAACCATGCAGAATTTTGCTTGAAAGAGCACAGCCATGCTGAAGAGCAAGTTCAGACCAGTTTGGAGAGACAGTAACAAGGAAACCATGTTCGTCTCGATTTATTCCGAACAAGAGGCCAGTGAGTGATTTCTCATTTTTCATAAAAGTATTGTTTTCTACCCTAACTGATCCTAGCAGAATTTTCACAGCAGAATTGCTTAATACAGAGACAAAATGAACACTGCACGTTGCCAGTGTAATTCCTGTCAAAATTTTGCTTCCCGCTGTTTCTCACCTCTCAGGATTTCGTTATTATTGATGTGGATGACTCCTGGAGCTCTCTTGTCTTCAGGCAGAGCAGGCACAGAAGGGAAAGGGGCGAGCTGAGCTGAGGGCCCACGGGTGCCAGGCTTCATCTCTGGTCCTGGTGGTCCCTCTAGAGGTAAAACAGCAGTGCAGTTTCCAGATCTGCATATCCACGAATATCCCTGCCGAGCTGGCAAACAAGGATAAGAGTGTAAATTCCGAGAAGCTGGCACGTATTCAAGGAGATCGGATGCTGGGATCCAGCCGCTACAATTTACCAGGTTGTGTATGCATCGAGTTGCACCAACTTAACATACCCATCAGCTGAGCATGGGCTCTGCTGTTGTACCCAGCCCTGCCTCACTCCCAGCTCCTTAAACCCCAAGGCTGAGGAATACAATATACTAAGAATGATTGTGCTTGATGGGTTATTTATTTCTTTTTTCACATGTTCATCCCTTTCCCCTCCAGCATTCATGTCTTCATTTTCAGATGCTGAAGGGAAAAGTAAAAACATTTACGTGAGGATTTTTATGTGAATAAACAAAATGACATTATTGATGTTTACTGACATTTTTATATCATCCAACTTAAGTTCAGTTATGCTCAGGAAAAATATCCAACACACACACACACACACACACACACATATATAAAAGGAACATTGAATCTTTTGCTTCCTTCTCACAGTTATTACATATTGATCACAACAAGCTTCTCGAGAGAAGACAGAGCAACAAAAGCTCTTTGTCTGATTGCTCTGCTGCCAATTGACAGCATTTCACAGTCTGGATGCCCAATTTCACACACACCACAACACAAATACATGTGCCTTCTGCTCTGCAGTCGCACACAGTCAATGGAGCTCTAAGCCAGCAGCTTATCATTTACTGTTACCAGATGAACTGTGGTTCAAATCAGCAGAGCACCCAAAGGAGCTGCATGAATTTTGCAATTGCATTTCGGGGGAGCTGAGCTGGATCCTTGGTGAAGAGCACAGAAAAACATGTTCACATAAAAACCTGGCAGCCAGAGCTGACACAAGCCTGAGAGTGATGCCTTGCACTGTGCCTATCGAGGCTGTGGCATTCCATCTGGGAGTCACAGGCTGCATTACTCCAAACCTGAGTCTTTGCTATCAGCACTAGTTTCTCACCACAGCCCTTCACTAGATCCCTACCAATCTAATCATCATGGGAGACTTCTCAGGATATGTGTTCTGGAACCAGGCATTGATACCAGTGTTCTCTAACCAGTAGATGATTCATTATCTAGCAAAATCAAATATTTATGCACCTGTATCTACTAGATAAAATAATAAAAACCCCAGAAAATTCTCCAGCGCCCTTTAGCTGAAGTGACTAATGCCAATAACACACACAAGGTGTCCACAAATGTCTGGATGGTTCTGTATCTAGAATGACAGAAAATTCAAGAATCTACTAATTCTCTCATATATGAATATGATCCTGAATCTGAGGCACTCCCATGCATTCTCAGAGATGAAATTACTTTCAGCTGTGAACACTTAATCATTTCTGTTTCTTTTACAATAGCACTGTGTATGTTGTAACTCTGTTTCAAGTGAGGTACTTCAAAATACTTTGCACAAGCAAACGCGACAGGCTTCCTCACAGCAAGCACCTGGCTACGTTTTTGTCCATGTAGAAGGCACGTGATTTTTCTTTTACACTGGAGCAAGCAGTTTCAAATCACGTTGCGTTATCAAGAGCCTGCAAATGACCTGCAAACTGTCATAGCTTCATATTCAGTAACTCCAAGCTGAGCATTGGAACTTAACATCCCTAAAAAGCACACAAAAATTTGTGGGCATGTGGCAGTAAACATCAAAGTTCTGTGAAGTAAAAGCTGCCTGCTTTTGCTGTTCTCTCCTTATTCTCACTACAAAATTGTTCTAAGACTGATCGACTTTGGTTTCTGCATGCAACATCTTCATGTATTTGAAAGCATTACATGTACAGGTTAATCAACCCAGCTACTTTTGCTAACAAAATTCAATGCCAGCTTTTAAAATATGTGAACAAGGCTTATTCTAGATATACACCTCAAAAGGTATCATTAGTAGGAATAAACCTGCAGCAGTCAATAAGGAGTGTTAGGAAGAGGGCTTGAGTCTTGTTTGTTGTTTTTAATACATTGTTTCTTTCTCCTCTTTAAACCAGGATGTTCTGTGAATACTGCTGAAAGAAAACGTCATTAGATACTATGGGAGAATTAGAAAGCAAATGACAGTGCTAGATTTAACAGCTCCAAAAATAGAAACATTTCATTATTAGGAAAAGGGCCATGGCAAGCTGAGCAAATTTCAGCCCAGATCCTTCACCATTCCTGGCCGGGGTTTCATAAGTAGAAATCACAGCAGTTCTCATAGCTGTTCCTACCTAGCTCTTCCTAAATATTGGTCCTCAGAGGAGCAGGAGCATGATATTCTCCTAAATCCATTTCCTTCATATTGAAAAATTCTGCAGGCAGTGTGATAGTGTTTGGGAACATACTGAGGATGGAAGATGCACTAAAGCCACACTAAGGCAAGCAGCATCCTTTGGGCTTCCAAAGAGCTTCTCTTCCTGTGTCAGGTGGGACACACTCAGTGATGTGGCAAATAATACAGTCTTTAAGCCTTTTAAATAGTACACATACACCACTATTCAGTTCTCTTCTTTTGAAGGAAATTATTTTCCTCAGTTATGTCAATATCCCAGGTAAATAAATTCCATGAGATCAAAAGCCACTCTCTCAGATTACAGCTATTCCTACAACTGGGAAAACAAATGGTACCAGAACAGTTTCTGGTGCATGTGGCACTGAAAGTCATAAATTATTCATTAAAGAGTGTCCAGGTCTGACAACTTAAGCACAATGGCTTCTCAGTAACAAAACTCCAACCTACTTCAGTGGAAATTGAACTGAGCTGTTGCAGTAACTAGCACCAGATTTAAAAATCTGGATTATGGGTAGACCTCAATTAAACCTGGATGATGATATGCTTATATGTTTAAATTATGCTAATACAGTCTTTGAATGTTTTATTAATTCCACTGAGCAGCCTGGCTGTTTCCCAGTCGGTTGGAAGCAGGTCAAAGCTAGGCAATGTTTTCAGGGTGGGCCCCTGCCAGACATGAGTAATTATCCTGGAATCTTACTCCTGAGAACTCTTTCTGAATGATGGGAAAAATAGCCTACCTTAAACTGACATTTTCTCTTCATACCGGCTCTTAGTAAAAAGTAGTTTAGGTGTTCATGAGAAAACCCTGGTTGTAATTCTATCATGTATTCCTCTATTTCAGGAAGAAGCTAAAAATAAGAAGACAAGACAAACAGTGTGTTCCTCTGCAATACTGCTCAGTTCATCTAGCTGCCCCTCATTACACAGTTAAATAAAACAGTGATGATTTCATGACACTATAAAATTAATCTTGATACACATAGAGATTTATGTTACAAATAATCCAAATTTTAAAACAGCTGAAAACAGGTGTGGGCACCACATACAACTTCCCCTACATCCATGTATCCACTTTTCCTACTTTGGAGATTTCTCCAATCATCTGTTGCTGGCTTGCTCCCTCAATTTCTCTGCCTAAAGTATACCTTAAGAAGTGAAATGCACATTGCTGTTATTAAATTTTACATCATGACTTCAGTAGTTTCATGAGAAACACAAAATCCAAGACAAAGGGGGTGGGGACAGTGAAAGAACATTTCTTCTGTTTTGAGGAGGATGTTGTAGCTATGCTGGAGAGCTCTGTCAATTCATTTTGTGTTCTGCAACCTCAGGAGTATTTAACTACTTGCCCTAATTTAACTGCAGACCATTAATCAGTCAAAAATGTATATTTTGGCTGTGGAAAGTACTCACAAACCACTAGAGAAAAGCCATGAAATAATATTCAGTATGACCTAACTTGAACTCAGAAGTAAACCCAATAGATTATTTTATTACTTCTCCTGTGTTTTTAGTTCAAATTCAGTCAATCTGTATTATGTTTCCATGAAGCTGAGCAATAAGGATGTCATTTTATCCCTTAAAAATAATTTCAGTTTTCAATGTCCTCCATTGATGGTAAAAACCAAACAAGTAAACAAAAAATCAAAGCCTTCATTGTCTTTTTGCTTCCTGTAACTACATTAATAGCTACTCCATCTTATGTACTCTGCCACATCATGTTACTCATTTGATTTCATTTTAGCATTTAGGTGAGCAAGATTTGCAGGATTTGCACCCAGTGATTGCATGGCATGGCTGTCTCTCAGTTACTTGGGCCACAGCTAACTTCTTTACAGAACAAGGAAGTGAAACAAACACTGAGGATGCAAATGTTCTTATCCATAGGTAAGACCAGGCTTCCATAGGCACCAATACCAGATCTATGTGCTGTTGGATCAGCCAGCAGCAGAAATTTGATCAATATTAGGATCTACACAGATCACATTTAAATGTGATTGCAATAGTAAGAATATAAATTATAGAGCTTATACTGGCTTTATAATTTTATGTGACTTTCAGAGGCTGTTGAAGGACAAGTGATTCCTGTTCTTGTGTAATGTAGCTGTAGTACTAAGCAATTAACAGCACAATCATAACCCAGTAAGTGTTTTAAAGGAAGCTGAACTATCAGAGACACTATCCCAGATCAAAGCTTTGGGTCGTACAGCAACATTTTTAAATTACTTGAAGTCCGAAAGTTGAACTTAATACTTTTTTAAGCCACAACTCAAATATAAGTAAAATGTGGGTGGGTTTGGGTTTTTTTGTTATTTCACTTCTAGGTCATCACCATGGAAATGCTTATCTGAAATCCTTAATATATTGTCAAGCAGTAAAATCTAACTGTTGGAATGACATGTGTTTTTTCCCTCCACATTTAGTCCCTGTGATCTAACACATATATTGATCTAGCAGGGAACATCTGATGTTGTTTGAAGAACCGACTTTTCCCTGGTGACCCCAACCAAGCACAACATCAGTGTTTGAGCACTGCTTTGAATATGAGTCTCTAAGAACTTACCAGCTCATGGTCAAAGCTATTAATCACCCACTTCTGCTGCTTGTCAGCTCCACCCCAGCATACACCCCCATGCCTGATCAATCTGTAGCCTGTAGCCACATACTCACATGAATATTGCTGAGGCACATTGTCCTTCACCTTCTGCAGTCCAGAGCTCTTGTTCCCCTACAGCACCATGTAGACACAGAAAGCCAGTTTTAAGCATGTAAACACAATGACACATGCTCAGGATAACTTTAAATGGCATTGTTTATGCTCATGAAACCTTTAAAATATTATTAGAACTAAGTTCAATTCAATTCTGATGGTTATTTACCAAAAAAAACCACAAACAAAACAAAAACTCACTTGGCTTTTATAATTAAGTAACACAGTAAATTACAAACTGCAGATGGCACTCAAAAGAATTCTACAAGCATTTTCAAATGAAGAGTGGTTTACAAATTGTAACACCCACAAAACAAACATCCAGCCATATCAATCAACGTATTTCTTACAGGCAATACTTACTCTAATCACATACTAAGCAAAGTAATGACTCAAACACAAAGATTGACTTTTGCCATCTGTTTGGAAATTGTTGGACCACCACTTAGAGAAAAAACACAAGCTGGCATTTCATAAGACTGAGGCTATTAGTGAGAGAAGAAACATGAAGTGTTAGTTTGTTTTCTTGCCAAAGAGAATCTTGTACAAATTTAAAATATGGTGGTGCATGAGTGTTTCACATATAGTGTTTATTTACCATATTGATATCTCTAATTTCAGTCTGAGATTTATATTGGTTTTTGATATGCAGTATGCTAAGCAAGCACAACTCCATGTTGCCAACAACACAGAAGAGATGATTCTTGCACATTATCTTTCAAAGGGATTCTGGAATGGGACAGGAAAATGAATATATGACTTCATTAGAAATCAGGCACATGATCATAGCAATGTGCAAAGCAACTGAATAAAACTTTCAGATGAACACTGACTCTTGACAGCACTTTTCCTCTGGGTCAGAAGTTGATTAATGTGCAGAATGAGCAATGCCTTAGCAGTTCGTCTCATCTCTTACACAGTGGTGGTGGAGATTGCCCTTTTCTAGAGCAGAACCTATCTTAATACTGTCTCTTTCCTTATTGCTAGAGAAGCAGGTAGTGCTGATTAATTTAAATAGAAAAAATACTTCTTGCTGAACCCTTCCTCCCACGAGATGTTAAGGGCACAGCTTTTACACATCTGCATATGTGTTCATCAAACAGTCCCAGAGACCTTAAGTCAAAATGGGGAACCTGGTTTCAGATGGGAATGCCACTGACAAGGTGGTGTGAAATTAAATAGTTTGGGTTCATTTCAGCCTTCCATCCAGATATTCTTTCAACTGAATAGATCATTTAAATGCTTATTAAACCAGTCATCATGGTGCTTTTATGATATCTGAATAGATGGCTGTTTCTGTCTTTTTAATAACGCAGTGGGTGTAATGAGTCACAATGCAACTACTGAAAATAAAGAATATGACTCAAGTCTATTAAAACATGTCTTAACTAGATGTTGTGACTAGGTAATTACACACTAAATCGCATAAGAAGATATTAGGAAGCAGAAGTGAAAGCCTACACGTCCATGAAGCTTGAGAAGGTACATCCATACACTGGCTAGATGTGATGTTGTTTATCAGCTCCTTCAACACTCAATCATGTGCTTAACAGTAAAATGTGTCCCAAACACATTAAAATCTGAAATTTTTTCAGCACAGTAAGATGCTAAGACTACACTAAGAGCACCCAGGCTCTAGCTATCAGAAGTGGAATTGGCCACAGGCATCAGACGCTGATGCAGAACCAGCTCTCGTTGTGATCTGTGATCATGTTGGGAAACACTATTCCTACTTACTGCAATGCCAAACGACAAAGTCATCCCCAACAACACAACTGAATAAGGTGCAGTACTTCTAAATAACGGATCAAGGAGCACAACACTTTCAACACACATAAACACTGGGATTTAGCAGGATTTACCCCAGCCCTAAATCTGCTGAAATTTATGACTCTTGATATTTGGTCTGTTTTGTTTTGGGCTTTTTTTCTTTGCCTCATAGACACAGAGTAAACCATGCTGTGATCCTGGCAAACATCCTGGAAGGGATGCAGCATAGACCAGCCAGCACAGCAGGGAAGGTGAAGACTCCTACAGCAGCAAGATGAACATGAGCCAACAGTACACTGTGGCACTGAAGAACGCTAACAGTGCCCTTGTTAACAGCACCACTGCAAAAGAATCAGAAGAAGTGATTAGTACCATTTACTCATCACTTGCTGAACCACATCTAGAATACTGCATACCGTTTGGGAACCTCCTTCTCTTCCCAGTACAACACACATTAACTGACTGGAGCGAATCCATCAGATAGTCACCAAGATTGGACTTGCCCTTTGAAGAGAGGCTGAGTGATCTGGGCTCGTTCAGCCCAGAGAAGATGCAGCGCCAGAACAACATTGGAGTAACCTTCCCTAACCTAAAAGGAAGTGCAGGGGTTTACTACATGCCCTACATCTGTGCCCCTAAATCAGGACAGATAAACAAGTTCACTAAGTCCTCTGAACAGAGGACAATAATGGTTACTTTCAGCAGTAGCAGTTGAGTGTTCATTAGCAAGGAACTGGAAGTGTGAAGTTTTCTACTTGTGCCCACTACAGAAATTAAAACCTACTAACCAAGTACTTGAAAAAGAAGCACTACAAAGACTAAGTGCCCCTGTCCCATACCTGCATGCAGCTCTCTTCCTTGACAGCTCCTAGCAGACAAAGGCATTAACCTTGGGGTAATCTGGGCTGGCTTCTAATTCAGCAGCCCTAGAAACTGTATAAGAAAATAAAAAATTCTTTGATGGGCCTTAAGTCCAGAAAATGAACAGGCCACTTTGCCCTAAGTAAACTCTGTGCATATAACTAAAATCAAAACATGTTTGGAAGGAACAGCAGCATATTACTGACTGCTCTATCCTTCCATCCCTGAACTAACTGCATGACAAAAACCCTTTACCACATTCCAGTCAAATGAACTGAAGCCTTCCAAGCAGGAAATACATTTGGCTTTGGATGCAAAATTCCTCCTGTCTTTTTATTTACTGACAACCAAGAGTGGGACTTACAAAAAAGAACCACCCCTCAGTACAAATTATATCCACCAATACTCTTCCACTTACATGAATGTTTCCTTCATCCAACACATTATCAAAAACATATACATTTATCGTAATGCCAAATAAAACATTAATGGGCACTCATTTTTATAGTAGCTTCCCAGAAGATGGGAAAACACTTAAAGCCAAATTGTTCATTAAAATGCTTCATGAAAAGCACAGTATCACTCAAGCCAGAACATTCTCAGATACTTTCTCTCTTAATAAGCATATTAACAACAAAGGATTTGGAACTATTTACCAGCTCAGTTCAAATCTATTAATCACATTTCAGTAGCTATTCTGGGAATCCAAATCCCCAGACAACTTTGAAAATCTTACCCACAGAGTACCTTTAGCACTCAATACAGGCTTTACAAATACAAACCTACTTTCTGTAGGAGACCGCCCTCATTAATGCTTCTGAAGTGTTACAGCTCTTTACCAACATGGCAGATTTCATCTTTGACCATGCTGCAAAAGAGTTCTGTGAGCAATTACAGTCTTCAGGGTGACTCATTCCCTTTAATTAAATGCCCTTGAAATATTACTGCTATGAATGTCATCAGATGCAGCTTTTGTTTGAAAATAAGATGAACAAGGACAGAACAAAAGCAGAGCTAACTTTCTTGGCACCAAGAAACTCAGGAACTAAGTTTGGACAATTTCTTTTTTTTAAATAATTCTTAGTTCTACAGAACTAAGATTTTTTTTTTTTTTTAATACTGTAACTCAAAAATGCCTTTTAAGGAGTTACCATCTCTTTATTCAGAAGAAAATGACCAAGGAGCAACAAAACAAAAGCAAGAACCCGTAAACAAAACTGCAATTAACATAGCAATTGAGCCATTATTTAAATACTTCTTTCAATGCCAGTCACCCCAGAATTTAGCTACTATCCTGAGCACTGCTTAAGTAGCTGAAGTGTTTGATTCACCTCATTTTGCCAATCGAGACAAATCCAAACTTCAGCGATGTATCTTATGACAATGGGCACAGAAGTAGAACGGTGTGTCACTGTTGCACTCTGTGGCTGATATACCATTAAATCTAAGAACAATACACCAGAAACAGAGCCTTTTATATTAGGAGGGGGAAACAGGTTCTAATGTAGAGAGGTGGTGGTTTGCAGGATCAGAACATTTTCTGTACTTGGCAATTACTTCCAAGTTCTTAATTTGTGTTTTAAAAGCCACATTTCTTTTTCCACAGGCCAAGAAGAACCGCCAGAAAACTAGGGGAGGAAGAAGCAGCTTAAACACATAAATACATGCGTTGACTCCTGAGATACAGATCTAACCTCCCAGTAACTACAAAGAGAAGCCAGTTCACCCACCACGTCTCAAACTGTGTTAGGACTATAAACCTGTGAATTACAGGTTCATAAATTGTAAGATTTCAGCAACATCCTCTTTAGAAGATTGCACAAAAATGATACAAGCATTTTAGTCCAGATTTCACACGTTACATTCTAGCCTGTTTTGGATGTAGCACAGGGTAATAATTTTTCTTGGTGAGTTCCAAGCATTAACGGTGTTTCTTCCTACTTGGCTCCTTTTCAAAGCACAGACAGCAGCTCTCAAAACCAGTTTCATATTCCCCCCCCTCCCCCAAGACACAATTAGTTGCTTAGGTGATCCAGGGTCATTCACAGAAAGATAATAACAACTTCAAAATGGTTTCATAACATTTAATTCTGTTTTCCTGTTCTCTTTCTCTCAGGTTCCATAAACTATACGTATTTCACACTTTCAGTTTCTTGCTAATAAAAACTCAAGTACTGCCGCTGAAATAAATGCTTAATATTCTCTGTTTATTCTAAGGACTGACTGAGTTGGTTTTAGTTCCATCCTGACATATATAGAGGACTAAGGCAGGAATACTTAGAGCACTGGATACAGCCTTGACCAGTAAAAGTAGATAAAATCTGGACCAGTTAAAAAAAATACCACGGGTTAGTACTTTTAGGATTGACATTGAAAGAAGCTGTATTAACCTATTCTCATTAGGGTTCTGCTACTCCCATTCCCATTTAAACCCCTAAACTGTGATCTTGCAAACTCTGAACACAGTCAGCCTCAGTTCAGCACTCCAAGACCGTTCTCAAAGTTTTCCAGTTGGAGCTAATGAATAAACTGAGGCCACAGAATACCAAGCTGGAAGGGGAGCTCCGGGATCATCTGGTCCAAACTTTCTTGGCATGGTCCAGAAAAGACGGCTCAGCATCCCATCCAACTGAATCTCAAAAGTGTCCAGTGTTGGGGAATCCACCGCTTCCCTGAGGACATTATTCCAATGGCTGATTGCTAACAGCCGATAAGATGTATGCTTCCTGCAGATAACAACCTGGCTGTTCTTAAGTGCTTTGGCTTTTTCAACAGGATCATTTTCTGAATGTCTCCCAGGTAAGAAAAATGCATGCCAGGAGCAAGCCTGGCCTAGGGCAGGATGAAAAGCAGATACACATGTAACTGTTCACAGGATCAGCAACTCAACTAAGTGGGTTGTAATGGCAACTTGAAAAAAAGTACCTCAAATGGGTAGTTCCACAGCTCACTCAACTTCTTGAGTGGCACGTAACAGCGACATAATTGTTTTTCTCAATTATATATAAACGAAATACCTCTCGGAGTACACAGCCTTATCAGTATGGTGTTTCCTATCCCAGTCAATAAAGCACATCTGAGAAATAAGTCAGCAAGCATCAGTATTTTTTTCCCCTGCTTAACAGTTTACCAAGAGACTAATCCACATGGTTTTTAAAAGCTCCAGGGGACAGCAGCAGTGCTAATAGCAATAAGAGCAAAACCATCACTTCCCTGTTTTGGCCCATTGTAACAGGTTTTTAGCATGTTGGTGTTTATTAGCTTTTCCCTCTTCATACAGGCAACACATTTTTGAAGGCCATAAAGATGTTGTAAAGGACAACGTCTCAATTTGGAAGCCGCTTTTAAGATTTATCTTAAAACATATAATTTGATATTGCCTTTCTTCAAGAATAAATATTTTAAAACCAATATATCTGCAAATGTCAAAATTAACCTGAGCATGCCCTTGCCTAAAAATACAGTACAGAAATAAGACAAAGAGCCATCAGACAGCAAAATGCTGATTTGTCAATAGTCCGCAGAGCTCAGATAAGTCATCTGAATACTTGATATATTTTCTCAGTTATATACAAAAAATTCCCTAACATTTCCTTGCTTTTTTCTTCAGAAAGCTATGTAGCATTTTATAATGGCATCTCTCATAAATGGAAACTGTCCAAAAACGTGTGCTCAGAAACACGGGTTCTCACCTCCTCAGAGGGAAGGGACCACTGCAGTCCATAGCATTACTCATTAGACACACACGTGGGAAGGAACAGGTACTACAGAGTAATTAAACTGGGTATGTCAAAAAGTTGGTTTCTATTTTCTTAATTGAAAAGAAAAACAAACAAACAAAAAAACCCCAAGCAAAAAAAAAAAAAAAAAAAAAAAAAAAAAAAAAAAAAAAAAAAACCCCATAAGCCCACCAAAANAAAAAAGAAAAAAAACCCCTATGCCTGACCAAAGATAGAAACGAAAAATTAAATATACTCCCTCAACATAAATTGCATCCAAAGCGCTTCTCTCTCGCTTTGCAAAACCTGTTGTACCAGGCTTTACATCCTCTCTAGCTCGTGGGATATTTGGAAATTCAAATACGTAAAGCACTCTGAAGCGCTAAGAGTCGCTTATCGCTAAGTTTCCGTAGCAGGGGGGCTGCCGAGAAGCGCAAAGCACTGGGGAAAAGGCTGTGCGAGCGCGGGGCAGGTGTCGAGCACCTCCTGCGGGGCCCTGCGCTCAGGGGAGAGGCACGGGCTGGGGGCCGAGCCGCTGCAGGGCGGCCCTGGGGCGGGACAGGCCAGAAACCCAGCCCCGGAGCCCCCGCAGGGCAGGGGCGGTGCGGGACGGCGCGGCAGGGTGAGGAAACCTGCCCCCAGCTCAGGCGGGCGGGGGAGAGCCGGGAGATGGGAGGAGGAGAGGGAGGAGGAGAGGAAAAAGGAGAGGAAAGAGAGAGGGAAAAGGTCAAGCGGCGGAGGTCCCTCAGCCCGCCCGGCCCTGCCCTTTATGGGCGCGGCCGCCTCAGCCCGGCGGGCCCGCAGCCCCTCCCGCCCCGGCCCG